>GL376599.1:355842-467517 GCA_000143045.1 Globisporangium ultimum DAOM BR144 | reverse complement strand
ACATCGCCAGACGACAGACGATGGAGAAGGCGAAGGACACAGTGGGCATGGGACCTCACAGTCACGGCACCACGGGTTCGTACGAATCCAGTGGCGGTTATGGCAACAACCCCAACACCGGCTCCTCGTACGGAACCGGCACGACTAACCAAGGCAGCAGCTCGTTCCAGCCTGGCTATGAAACGCGTTCTGGACTTCATGGTCACAATACCACTGGTGGCCAGTACGGCGACAACAACAACGCTTATGGTTCTCGTCAGGAGGACAGAACCATGGGGGAAAAGGCCAAGGACATGGTCGGCGTGGGTCCACACAGCTATGGGACCACCGGGTCATACGACAACACCGGATACGGCAACAACCCCGATACTACTGGCACGTCGTATGGAACGACCACAACCAGCCGTGATGACAGAACGATGGGAGAGAAGGCGAAGGACACAGTGGGCATGGGACCGCGCAGTCACGGCACGACCGGGTCGTACGACAACAGTGGTATTCGCAACAACACCAGTACAAAGACGACCTCAGACGACAACTCGTATCAGCCGGGCAGTGACCTGAACTCAGGATTGGAACGCACCCATATCGGCGACAACCAGTACGGGGACAACACCTCGTACGAACATCGCCAAGACGACAGGACGATGGGAGAAAAGGCGAAGGACACAGTGGGTATGGGACCTCACAGCCACGGCACGACCGGGTCGTATGACACCAGCCGCAATGATGATCAGCGCACCAGCCCCTACTCAGGCACTGTTAGCATCAGTGACAATCCGAGCAGCATCGACAACCGCTCCAACACCAGCACTGCTGGAAGCAGCTCTAACGCGAGCTCTCTTGGAAACACAACGACGAATCCAAGTGGAAGCCTAGCTTCGGGGTCGCATGGTACTCGCACCACCAACGATACCTACGGACATCATGAAACTGGTACTACTTCGAACCCAAGCACCTCAACCAGCGGCGCCCACGCCGGAACCACTGGAGCCACTGCCACGAACGATAGCAACAACAACCCCGAGCACAAGTCGTTCATGACGTCGATGATCGACAAGGCGAAGCATTTGGTCGGCAAGGGACACGAGAACGATCCAGCTCACCAGGGAGGACAAGACACGGCCTACGACAACGACCCCAACAAGCTTGGCACGCACAACACCGACTATGACAACGATCGCAACAAGCACGGCAAGCACAAGGGCCACAACAAGCACGAAGAAGCGAACGAGAACAACTTGTTTGAGCCGTCGTTGACCAACCAGTAAGCGTGAGACCCTTTTCACCGTTCATAGGATGCATTATCAAAAAGCCTGTGGCCAAGCGCATGTGGTGCATATCTGCATAATTAGCACCAAAAGCACACACAAACCAACGTAGCGTATGATTCTATACACACGAGTAACGAGAAAAAATATGTGTTTTGAAGCAACTCCTGCTCTCTGGTCCAGCTGGTAAACACGTTTAAAATTGAAGGTCTAACTAACAACGATGGCCCAGCCTGATCAAGGTGGACTATAGCCTATGTAGTAAGATGTTGTAACAGTATTGCATGGCACAAGGGTTGGTATGTGGTTCACTCGCCCGATGCTCGTCATTGTGCCTACGTTGTTATGCGCTGTAGCCTACAGCGTAACAACATGGCTACACGTTTACGCCAGATTGTTGAAGTTTGCGAGTATAAAAAGAGCATCCTAAATTTCTGGTCTTTGTAGTTATTTAATTTAAAGCTGAACAGCAGATAAAATAAATAGCCCAACCTATTTAAACTTCCATAGAGACTAGAAATTTGACGACAATTAGACATCGGTCTTTTTGATATCGCAAATTAGTTGGCCGAATTGAAATGCATTTAAAGCGTCTTTTAATCTAGCTAAACATTTTAAAACGAATAGACAATAGTAGGCTCTGCGTTGAAGCTGGGATTTGCCTTGCTTGTCACCACATATGTAGGTACACTGCGACGGTGGGCAGCTTGATTAAGAGACTTTGTGAGATGGCCAATCGATGTTGTAACAGTCCTACAATCGGCGATGTGAGCCACCATGTTTTTTGTCGTTGAAGACACGGTTGTATCACAATGCAGGCATTTTGCGCTTACCCTTCGCATGATCGTGAAGTGGCCCTAAATTCCTCCATACTTTCGAGACATACTTGCAAATTCGGAAATGACAGAATAAATGCTAAGTACTTGAAGACAGAAGTTGCGAATTTTGATCCGGTCGCTTTGTCAAAGAAGAATTGAGTACCAGTACGACATCTCACAGATGAAAGTCCACTCATGTTGTGCACAAAATTATGCTTCGCAGTCAATCATAGGGAGATTTATGTGCGAGTTGCGACTCACCATCAATTCACCACGGTTGACATAAACGACTGGAATCAGACCTAAAAAATCGTTTTAAACGTCTGATTTGATTCAAAACGCGAATTTCATAAAAGACTGATCCATAACGGCAATGCTTCCAACAGCTGTGTCGAAATACAAAGGCTGCTGTTGGCCGTTGAGAACATTTGAAGATAAGTCAGTTGTATTGTGGGATCATCTTCTGTAGAAGGTTTGAAATTATCATGCGATATTTGAGAGAGAAAGTAGTTGTAAGGAACTTCAACAAGTTTAGGACACCTAAGTTTCATAAACACTGTCAAGAGTGAAGGAGAAAAAATCGTCAAGATGTGAGCCTCTAAATCGTTAGAAAGATGCGCTTCGACCGCTTTCATAAGCCGATATTTTACACCATGTTCTCTGAATGTTAGTTACAGTGTAGTTATGGCAGTGCCAGTCCGCGACATTACCTGCAAAGGCACATTAAAGTCGTGAGTGAATAGCGCTTGAGTATAAGTTGTAGCAGGGTCAGCCCATTCAGCTGCTAAATGAGTAGTGAATAAATGATAACCCTCAATTTTTTATAAATAACTAGCAAATGTTGCATGTGAGTTGCACAGGTACATTCAAAGCCTAATAACCTAACCTGCTGCAATCCAAAAACCTCATATCCTAATTTGATGCTGTCCTAATTTACTCTATAAATTAATAATGTTCGCCCACTCGGAACCCAACATCCGGGACGACATCGACGCCATGACGCTGGAGTAGCAATGAATATAGTGGAACGATATGGTCCACATGAAAGTCGGCAAAATCCAGAGCTTCTCCGTGCTGGTAACAGCACAGCTTTCGTTTCAGTTGTAAATAAAGTAGGGTATATTATGATACGTCTACATCGAACAAGATGTCCTGATTCTACGGGAATCTGCACACTATAATGAGTTTGCTTAATTATATTTAGTGAAGCCACCAAGTTCGCTTACTTGGAGGGAAAATCTCCTATAAATAGTAAGCCAACTCGATGTCCTCACTCAAAATTGATGGGTACTTTTCGCGCACAAAAAACTAAACTGGCAGACCCAAACTGGCAGACCCAAACGACAACCGGCGCAGGTTGACCCTCCAGACGTGCCTTAGCCCCAGTTGGACTCATTGTTGAATTCGCGAGCTCTAGCGCACTGATCAATACACGAACTACTACCTGAGGAAGCACACCCGCACCGAACGAGGCGAAGCCAAGATGTCGACAGTAAGAAACGACCACCACGAGACCGGAAGGAGCCACTCGTTTGACAACATGAACACGAACCCAGGCAGCAGCTCGCACCATTCGCGTGATGACATGCAGTTAGGTTCGAAAGTAAAAGGCGGTCGTGCACCGGATGACAATTACGTCGGCGCCAGCCAGCAGAGATTCACTGGTAACGACCAAGACTCGCACACCAACCAACATCAACACCACTCCTCAGACGACCACGATAAGCATGAGCACAAGTCTTCGTTCATGACAGCGATGCTGGACAAGGCTAAAGAAATGGCCGGCACGGAGCCTCACCACGATCAAGAACATCGCGACTTGCGTCCTGACGACTACGACAATGATCGCAACAAGCACAGCGGGCACAAGGGCGACATCGACGAAGATGACAACGATCGCAACAAGCTCAAGAAACACGGCAAGGACGAGAAGAAACACAAGGACAAAGACGAGAAGAAACACAAGGACAAAGACGAGAAGAAACACAAGGACAAGGACGAGAAGAAACACAAGGACAAGGACGAGAAGAAACACAAGGACAAAGACGAGAAGAAACACAAGGACAAGGACAAGAAGAAACACAAGGACAAGGACGAGCATGAAAACAAGTCTTTCGCGGCTGCAGTGACGGGCAACTAGGTGGTTTGAAGCTTCGGCGTTTGGACGCACTACGAACAATCTTGAATGGAATCTGGAAACGCGGCGCAGCTCATTGCGAGCTGCAAATGAATATCTGCATGTGCATGTAGTGAGAAGATAAGGAGAAAAACAATGATTTGCATACTGTAGCGTACTGTCAGTGGGTGACAGAATTGAATTGAAATCTCTTTTACGCCATTGTAGTAATCACAAGATCATTTTCATTTTCAGGTTAAAGCTCGGTACTTAGTATATTATGTTACGCGAAGCGAACGAAATTATAACAAGATCATTTTCATGTGAAAAGATAAAAGTAATTGACATTTGTTGTCAACTACGCCATAATTGCGCAATTTAACATTGTTTGAGCAATATTTAAGTACGTAATGACTGTTTGTTGAAAATACAATAATCATCGATGTTGCTGAAGTAATGCTTTCTCATATAGCTTGCAGCCACCTATGCAGAAGTTTGAAGCTTCCAACGCATTCTTCGTCAGGGAAAAGACCAAATTTTTTTCGCAAAAGCCGATATTCAACTTCAACACCTCAAACTGGCACATGCAACCTTGGTGGTCCGCCCACTTTGTCTAAATCCAACTGCCATGACGGCAACCGACTATCTCGCTTGCTCACTCCACTAAGTGCACATTGTTGCATTTGCCGACTCCAGCGCATTCAAAAAGGCACTTACAACTGCTAGGCAAGCAAGTCACGGACACTTAAAAGATGTTTTCGTCTCGAGATGACAACCGCGGTAGCTCGCATCATTCCAAGCATGATCATTCGGACCGATTGAGAAGCCAAGACGACGATTCGCATCGCTATGGCAGTGGAAGCGATAGCTACTCGACGGGGTCCAGCTACAATACGCCGCCCGGAAAGACCACGTACGATACCTACAGCAGCTCCTATGGCAGTGGTCGCAACGACAACGACCGGGATACCTATGGCAGTGGTCGCAACGACAACGACCGGGATACCTATGGCAGCGGTCGTAACGCAGACAACGACTACAGCACGAGTGACTCATATGGCCGCGGCCGCGCCGACTATGATTCCAATGTGACGGGTAACTCGTACGACAGTACGACGAAGCCACGTGGGTACTCGCCTGGCTCGCGCAATGATTCGAATTTGGCTTCAGGCACGTATGGCACCCGCACGACTCATCGCAGTGATGACGACTACAGCGGCAGCAGCTCGTATGGAAATCGCCGCGATGACCAAGATACTTACGGCAGCCGCTCCTCGAACAAGAACGACGACAACGAAGACAAATCATTCATGTCATCGATGGTCGACAAGGCAAAGGATATGGTCGGCAAGGGGCCACACAGTCACGACCAAGGGCATCGCGACTTGCGCGACGACGACTACGACAACGACCGCAACAAGCACAAGCACAAGGGGCACAACAAGCACGACAACAAGACAGAGAACAAGTCATTTACCGCGGCGCTGTTTGGCGAGTAAGGGGATAACGATGGGCTAAGCTGTTGTTTGTTGAAAATATATAATTGCATGCGGAAGGAGGGAGATCAGAGGAGTCAGAGAAAAATCAAAAACACTTATATGAGTAGCGTATATACACAAGTAAAAAAATGCATGTTGAAACTCTATTTGGTGGTTATTTACCTTGCTATAAGCTGTCAGTGAAAGCATAGTTGATAGCGGACTTCAATAAGCAGTAATAACTAAAGTCTGTCTCAGTTAATTATAGCCATTATTTTTTGTGAATCTTGAGTTCCACAGTTTATGACTTTTCAAACAGCTGAATGCATTCTCAAGATGGTTGTTTGCGCTTGCTTTTCCAGTTCACAGAAAGCGAAAAGACACAATAATCATAAAGTTATCGAACTCTGATTTTTCCCCCACTTTTACCTACCCATCAAACGGTATATCATCAGATACATCATAATACTCGTCTTCCACTTTGATACAATGCTGCACACATTTCGTCCATTCCGCGCTATCAATGTTGCAGATGTGCTTTCTGGTTAGTTGCTCAACCTCAGCCAGCGAGAAAGTCGTGTTCTCCTTGGCAACATTCATTTTCACAGCCGCCCAAATCATTTCTATGGGATTGAGTTCCGGGTGTGAAACAGGCAAGAACAACGCGTCGCAATCAAACTTCGCGGCAAGAACCTGAACTTGGAGCACTGGCTTTGGTTTGTGCTGCTTGCAGATCTCGGCAAGTTCGACCATCTTGAGCTTCATGTAGTCGTTCCGCGTAGAGTAGATGACGCCCTCCACATCGTGTTGAATATTTCTCCAATAACCAGTCCACAAATTCCCCCTTTCGGAAGCTGGCCTTGGCAGGCTCTGACTCCTCAGTTAGGACAGTGTGATTGGTAGCCTGATCGACGACAACCATGGAACGAGGCGGGACTGCAGGGAACACCTTCTTCTCGAGCCAATCCAGGAACACAGATGAGTTCATTTCTGAGTGATAGTCGGAGCTTTGTAGCGCATTCTTTCCACGAGAAATGAGCTCTGCCCCGTCGACAAAGCCGCGTTCACTTCCGATGTGGCACACGATGGATCGCATTCCCGTTCCCGAAGGAACCGCAATCCCTCCATTTCCGTCTTCATCTTGCCACACCTTCGTGGATGTCATGTTCTTTGTCACCCAGGCCTTGTCTTGGTAGAAAATAGATCGCCCCTCCTTTCTATACCACCGCACATGCTTCAGATACTGCATACGCTGGAAAGCAACAGACTGCTTTTCCTTGAGTGTTTTGCAGTGATTGGGGCGGGTTCTGTAGGTGAAAGGCATATTAACAGTCAGAACACGATGCAGCGTGGCTCGACTCCAACTCCAGTTGGTTGATCGCATACTGCACTTTAGCTCAAGTTCCTTCAGAAGGGTGTTCACAATCACGTGCTTCTTGTCACGGTACATGACGAAGATAGTGGAGCGAACAACAGAACACATTGTCTCATGGACTACTCTATCTCTAGTGCGTTCCTCGCGCTCGTTGTCGCTCGGAAACTCTTCTCCATCACGAGCCATCTTACATGCCTTCTTCTGAAACCACTATAGTGGCGTAACTGGGAGAATGGATATTCTAGTTCGTTTATCGTAACATAATATACCTCACTGTCATCATCATCTACATGCCTTCTTCACAAGCGCCGGAGAGAAGCCAAGACATACTGCCGTACGCTTCAACGGTTGAGAGACATCAACTCGCTGGCCTCGGCGCGCTTCCTCGTCAAAGTAACTACGCGCATCAACGATTAGCTGCGCCATACCCTTCGTAACTCGCCGGCATTTCCGTGTCCGATCGACGCCTTCATTTTCACTCGCCATGATTTCCAACTTTGTGGGTTTGTATCTCTTCTGGGAATGGAGGGATGCAAGTGCGGTTTTCACCATTGCAATCTACTGTTATTCTCCAATCAGGTCACGTCATTCGTTCTTTATGGCCGCCACCAGTATCTTCCAAAAAAGGATTTCAAAAACTCTCCTTGTTTTTCGTTTTTTGGGGGCTATAATTAACTGAGACAGACTTTAATAAGTTGTAGGAAAATTGGAGACCTGCGCTGGCATTAATGTACCGATATCACGAAAAGTTGTCTGAATAGCAATGGCGGTAAAAGTCAAATCCATGCGTAGTTGCTTCAACAAATTATAATGTTATGTCTCAATGAGCCATTTACATTTAATGTTTGAGCTTTGTCAATATCGGATAATCCGAAGATGGCCCAGTTGGAGTCTCATGACGTCGTTGTGAGACAAGCTTTGGGCACCACGCAATTCTCCCAACTGTCGGATCGCGACCCAACCACATCTGAGAGATGCGTCATTCTCAAAAGTGCCGTGTGATCCAAAAAACAGCTCAGCCCACTGCTTTACAGCGAAAATGTCAGAGCCTGCGCCGTCTAATTCGACATCCCACGACAACAATGACGTGACCCCAAGCGTGTCCTCTGGGGAAGAGCAGCGCCAGCGTCGTGAGCGCGAAGAAGAGCTAGAGCGACTGGCTAGAGCCGCTGAAATTTCGCGCCATGAAGCCAAGTCTCTGATGAGCTCGCATGGGCCAAAGCAACCGGAACAGCCTCAGCAACCGGAGATCTTCTTTGGCCGCGCAGCGAAGCACTACAATCGCAGCGGTCATGGCCACCTCTTCCAGCCCAACAATGCCCCCAAGAACCCAGCCAAGCAGCTTGACCATCCTTAAATAGTGATGTAGGCAGATCGTGATGCCGAGTGCATGTTGAATTCCTTAGGTTGGAGCCATTTATACGAAGAAAGTGAGCATGTGGAGACAATATATATATGTTGAAGTTGGCACTAAAATTAAAGTTCTGCATTCGTTCATACACGGCAATTGAGCTACTGACATTGAGCAGTTGAGTGGGGGACGCGGCGGGACGATACGTATTCCTACGGTCGTGTTCCAAAGCGCCTCCAACGAGGATTCGATATGACACTTTACTATCTCATACTGCATCAGTGCGGAATTGGCAACGAGCAGCAAGGGTAAACAAGCAAACAATTCTCGATAAACGACAAACCCACGAATGCCGGGCAAAGGAGGCCACTCGGGAGGCGCGTCCAAGGCCGCAGCCGACAACAGGTCCAATCAAATGAATCCCAACAACTCGGCCTATTCAAGCAGCCGATCCGGCGGTAATGAAGGCGGAGCCTACGGCTACTCTTCGTCAGAGTCGAAGCCGCAAGCTGCGACCGACAACCGGGCGAATCAGCTCAATCCCAACAATTCTGCGTACAAGAGCAGCCGCGCTGGTACTAACTGAAGAAGTGACGAAGAAGAGGCGTTCTGGTAGGTTTGTGTGATAGTGAAGTGTAAGAAAGTTTGACGTTTAAACGATTTAATGGACTTTGGTGGTTGCGAGTGATAAAATTTATTTCAATTTGAAGGACGTAATTGCTGTCACTAATATTGTAAAGCATTCAGTATTCTACGAGGCACACACGCCGGAGCATTCGCGGAGACGCGAATGCAAAGATGTGTGCAATCGTGTTGCTATCGAGCCGTGCCTGCACTCGATGGCAATGGGCGTGATGCGGCGTTTTCGTGACTTGAGCCTGTTTGTTCGCGTTTTGTGGAGAAGATAGTGCCGGCGATTTCGGTGAACTCGGTTGCGAAGACGAGAACGATGAGGAGGAGCACGATGACGATTCCGTGTCCTCGTCATTGTTGTTGTCATAATTATGGTCGTCGTTGTGGCTCGAGCTGGTGGCTACATGTTCTGAGATCACACTCAAAAACGCCAGTCGTTGTGCCATTGGGAACCGCAGTCTCCCCGTCGGGGATGTCAAGAGTTTAAGATGATGGTGCAGCATGGACGGTGCGTAGACATCAAAGAGGGAGCTACCGACGTGCAGCTCGAGATACTCGAGAGTCTTGTTGTGCTCAAGCACCGCGACAAATGCCAACATGCTTCTTTCGTCGAGTGGATGGTGCCTGTCAAACGAACCAAAGCACAACTCGCGCAGATGGATTGCTGCTGGGTGCTTCCGATCCGCGAGTGTGTACGCAAACCGCGTGAAGCTTTCGACATCAATGCGGAAGTCTTTCAGTGTGATCGACGCCAACTGGCACTCATATTTTTCGTACGCGGTCGTGAACACGTCCATTGTGTCAATTTGAGCGCCTTTCAGCGACAGCGTCTTGAGGTTTGGACAACTCTGGAGGATCGAGTCGAGGCAATCACCATGCAACCGGTTCGTTTGAATGGTCAGTGATGTCAGGTTGGCTCCGATGAGATGCAACAGCGATGCGACGACTTGACCCTGGCTGTCCTCAATCCGATCCAATGCCAGCGTAAATGATGTGATTTTATCGGCAGACAGGTTCCGTGGCCTCAAATTCAGCGTCTCCTCTTCTCTCTCGTAATAGGTCTTGACTGTGAAATGGCGGTGCACCCAGCACTTGCCATATCCAGGTACCAAGATCTCGATCCATTCACTTGCTGGATTGTTGTTGATGACGGTGAAGATTGCATCCTCATGGAGCACGACCGACGCACTCAGCCACTCGGCCTCGCAACACGCAGGCTCCAAGCAGATCACGGTCCCACGCTGTAGGTGCACCGAGTGGACACCGTCGTCGTTGTACGCATTTTGAAGCTGATCGTCAATCGACCAGAGTGGATCAAGCAGTTGCTTAGCAGGAAACCTGGCGTGAACGACGCTCACGATAGCGTCTACATCATCGGCGCGCAGACTCGCTTCGCTGATCACGAGTTTGCGAACAGAAGAGCGAGTCTCACGGCTGAAGAGAGCGTACGCCAGCCATTTCCACTTGAGGTTGCGCGCACGTGCGCTGTCGTTCAGAAACACCGATTCCAAAGTGAGCTCTTTCACACTTGTCGAATCAACAAGGGCAGCACAGAGAGCAACAAACCGTCGGTCATCGACGCTCAAGTCATTTACCACGAGCGCTTCGACGGCGTTTTTCCATTGTAAACTGGAGTGACAGGGAAGCAAAGTACCGTCGTCGTCACACCCGAGCTCGTTAAAGTACGTCTCGTGAACTCCAACTGCAGCGTTGAGGCACGCGCCGAGTGCTTGTCGGGGACATTCTTCATCGGAGATGAAGTCCGTCGCCTTTAATGGCAACTGCAGGCATGAGATCTTGACACCGAGGCGGAAGAGCTCTGTGAGGACGCGCGCCACCGGTTCTGTAATCTCAAACTCAGTCAGGTTGAGCTGGATCGCGTCCAGTGTGAACGGTGCCGCAAAGCCAATGTAGTCGCTCGAGTATTCGTCGCTGCCGACAAGTCCTTGCACGATCCGCACGATACTGTGCAGGTACGTTGAAAAGGCGACGGGATCCATCGCTCGCGGCGCAAAGTACAAGCAGAACGGGATCTCCATGGCCTTCTTCAATTTTGCGACACTGAGTGTAGCTGGGTGCTCTTGTATTGTTGACGTGCAGCTAGCCGCAATGTGCGGTGCGATCCTGCGCATGATACTGAGCACTTGCTGTCGTGCTTTCACATACTCGTCACTGCACTCGTGTGTCGCTGGCAACATGAAGAATAACTTACTGCAAAGCGTCGTAGGCCACATGATCGTCTCTTTCGTATGATCATCGAGCACGAAGATGAAGCGCGGCATGAGCGGGTCCTCGTGCCTGATGCGTTCGTGGGTGTCAAAGTACACGCCGCACTTATCGCGCAGCAGCCACTTCCAGGCCGCGTTATCGCAGAGCGCAACCAGCGAGAGCAGCTCGAGCGCCTCGCGCATGCGCAGCAAGTGGCTCGCGCCGGCACTGCGCCGCGTTTTGGGCATCGCCACGAGCAGCCACCAGGGCGACTTGAGCAGCGAGCCCTCGCTCTCGCGCTCTTCGATCTCCAGGCGCCCGCGCAGGAACTTGCACCATGGGTACACGACGGCCCACGTGTCCTGCACATTGCTGATACCCTTGGGCGTCTCCATGGCGTGTGAGTCTGTCTCAATGGCGATGCGCGAGAGAGCGCCTGATTGCCATTCGGCGTGCTCTGATATTTCTTTTTGCTCCTTTTGCAATCCTAATCGACAATGCAGATCCGCAATAATGGGCGTTGCGTAACGCCATTGGATGAAAAACGAGCAGCTCTTGTAGTGGAAGTGGGCACGAATTGCTGCAGTTATTATCATTTATGGACACAAATGTAATAATACGCATGGGTTTAATTTGTTGTCTGGTACGCCACTATTTTGATAATAATTGGAAATATAGGTACCTGATTGAAGTGATAACATTGAAAGCGAGGGTAGGGGAGAACACACTTTTTGGGAGTGGGTAGCCAATCAGCAAGCCGGATTCAGTAGATCCAATGCACATTGGTATTGACTACATTATTGTATTGGCATTGCCGATGACAATACTATTGGCGGTAGCGTGCTTCGAGTCGCAGGCTATCTGGGCAGCAAGACGTATGGACACGATGGAAGCAGACAGGATCTGGGTGCTGGCAAGAGTAAGAACGTCTCGGTAAACGAATCCTCGCTGGCAGTGCAGTACGCTGTCTTCAAGTCGAAATGGAGCTAAAGTTCTTTGCACTACTGTAACGGTGCCGGGTACAACGTGATCCAACTCGGACAAATTTGCCAAGCACACTGACGCTAAGCATTGAAGAGTACACTTTCAAAGCATTGCACGTAGTTGATTGCTGTGGAGAGCCAACGTCACTTCTTGGGTAATTTTCAGTTCTTACAAAGGCGCTTTTGGCGTGTCATGCATTGGAGGCACTCATTTAGAAGTTTCAACTGTTAGGTCTGCGCAACATTGCATAATCTTCCTCATCCATTTGCTGAACTTGTCAAGTAGCACACATTTACGAAAAGTCGCCAGCGTTCTCCAAGTGGTCTTCGTACTCAGCTTCCTCATCAAGATGAGTTGGCATTTTGACAACACGGATCGACCTCGACTCCCGTTCAGCTGCAAACTGGAAAATCAGCAATACCACGCCACGATCGAGACGTGTAAAATCGACGGAAACGGCACCAAGACGCTGTCGCTTATGTGAGCGCTCTTGCGTTCCTCTTTGCTCACGTTTGCTAGCAACGTTCTCGTTCCAACTGGAGCCGTGCACACGCATTGCGCTAAGAAACGCAAGTCTGCATCGTACTGGCAGCGGTTGCTTCTCTACTGGAACCAATTCGCCGTCAAAACTCATCAACTGCGGCTCAAATTCTTTCCACAGGCTCGATAAGACAGTCAGCTGCAGGGCCATCAGTGTCTTGTTCTGCCTCAGCACTTCCAGAAACCCTGAAAGCTCCATTGCTCCAAACGGAGCAGCACGCGTGGTATGAAGCGAGAGTTTGCGCAATTTCCGAGCTAGAGCACTTCTCGAATCTTGCAGAGTCACAATGAACGCGAGCGTGTGTTTCGGTTCAACTGAGAAAGCGTCAACGACAAGAGATTCAATTTGACATGCACCAGTTTCGTAGGCAGCCAGCAGCATGGTCTCGAATTGAAGTGGCGCTGTCTCCGTTACAAAGGTGCGGATATGGGGACACGCTTCTAAGAGTTGGCCCATCACGTCCAAATTGTCTGTCACCTTGTTACTGAATGTCAACGATGTCAGTTGAGATCCAAGATACTGGAGAAGCGGAAGTACCGAGCGTTCGACAGAGTCGATAACTTTGAAATGGAGCTCCAGTGACCGGATTGAGCCAGTGTATCCGCGTGATAAGGAGCTCTGATTTGAGCCCATCGCCGGAGTCGGTCCAATGCGATCCACTAACACGCGTGGTACTGCACAATACCCAAAACAAGGTACAAGAATATCGATCCACTGGCACCATTCGTCATTGCAGATAATGGGAAAGCAAGAATCGTGTCTGAGAACAAGAGGCTCTGGTGGCTTTCCTTTCTCTTCGAGATCAAATGGATTGACGAACACGACCGCACCTTCTTTCAGGAACACCACTCCGGCATCGTCGTCGACTACAGCATCAACAACGCCCGTGGCATTGTTTACAGCAGCTTCGCCGGGTACATGGGATCGGTAGTGAGGCTGGATAATCAATCTTTCTTGGCTTGATCTCATAAACATCTCTACGTATGGGGTGCTGGAATGGCGTACTTGTTCTCGCTGTACATCGTACTCCATGTCGTCTTGATCATCTGTGCTCTGAATAAAGGCATCATTCTGAGTTTCTCCGCTGTTTGTGCCGCTATTGAGTACGAGACGTTCAACGTTGAATTTGGTTTTCTGCTCCCTTTCAACGTCCATACTACTGTGAAGCTCGTCATCTTCGTCACTGTCATTCTCGTCGAAAAAGTCGCTTATCCCTACCCGATCCAGGAGCATTCGCACTGGAAATCGCGCCGCTAGCACACTCTGGATCGCAGCCATGTCACGTTCACGAAAAGAGTACTCTGCGAGTACGAGACTCGTGATCTTCGGTGACGAAAATGCCGAGTTACTGAACAGAGCATATGCCAGCCACCGCCACTTGTGTGATCGTGCAGCATAGTCGTCGTTGTAAAAGAGGTTGTTCAGGTACAGCTCGTCAACATCCTGGGAGATTGCCAAAGCCGAGCACAGCGCTTGAAATCGTCGCGTATCGGGGTCGTAGTAAAAAGTTTCTTTTGAGATCGCCGAATTGTCCACATGTACCTCATGGAATTTGTACGCTTTCGCAGGTAGAACCCTCTCGACAACAAGGAACTTACTCAAGCGCGCGGAATCCACGATGCCCATCAATATCGGCCCATTATTTGCGACCGTGATGGCGCGAAATGCCGATTCTTGGTACACATCGATCTCGGGTGTGAACTCGACGCCTTGCGCCATTAACTCGGCGATGAGTGCAGTGCCGCGTGGTGGGACGTCAATCCGAGTGATCTTGAGGCGCATACCTTCGAGCATATAGCAATTTTCAAACGGGAATGTCATATCATGCATGGATATACTTTGGTCAAGTTCTTCTTCTCTATCACCTCCGTCACGATACGATACCGACGCCTCAGCGATCG
Source organism: Globisporangium ultimum DAOM BR144 (assembly GCA_000143045.1). Taxonomy (NCBI): domain Eukaryota; phylum Oomycota; class Peronosporomycetes; order Pythiales; family Pythiaceae; genus Globisporangium; species Globisporangium ultimum. The sequence goes on along the minus strand of GL376599.1, from coordinate 452,841 downwards.
ACTTCACCAACGTGCGCAGTGACTTGAAGTATGCAATCACGCGCTCAGCTGACTCCATGTGCACAGGCGGCTTGAACGACAACGAGATGAAGTATCGGCAACGACGGTGATATCGATCTGGAAAATCGCGCCTCACTGTCACAGGCATCTTCGCGTAGATTGCCTTCATTGCCTGCGCGTACGCGTCCGTCCTGTTCCTGTCTCTTACGGTGCCAAAGAAGAACTGGTCAAAAAACCGCGTGTCGAGCGCCGTCGCGGAGTACCAGTTTTTACCAAAGCCAACCATGAACCGCGGCGGCAGGAATGTGTCGTCATGAGGCATCCCCGAGCAGCCGCAATGGCGCTGCAGCAAAAAGCGCCATGCTGAATTGTCCACGTGCGCCAGCGCCGCGAGCAGCTCCACGGCCTCGCGGATCAAGCGCACGCTATTATGGGACAGCGTCGCGTCAGTCGGCGTGATCGCAACATTTACGCCAAGCACTGAATTGTTCACATCAGCAGCAGTGCCAGCAACAGCAGCGACGCGCACGACGCTGAGACTCGCCGAGTGCTCGAGGTGCGCGCACCACGAACGCAGCAGCGCGGCCCAGTCAGCGAGAGGCGGCATGTCGGCTGCATCGGCAGGATCCGCGCTTAGCATTGTGCGCTCTTTCTACTCGTGGGGGAAACAAAGGGTTTGCATTGTCTGCCTATTCGAACAGAGGCCATGGGGTTTCCCTAAACATCACACGCGCCATGGAGATGGGCCTCTCTAACATCATGAGCATAATGCTAGAATACAGCACGGGGGTCAGTTGGTGATTTGTGGAATGAGCGCGCATAGCCAGCCTGCTTCTCCCGCAAGTGTGGCGCCTTCACAGGTCGCCAATGACGGAATGACCATCGAGAACAAATAGACTGGACCGCCATGTTGGTTTTCCCGTCGACGACGCCATCATCATGGAGGCAGAATTGAGCCGAAATCCCCCTCTGTTTACAAACTGTACGTTTACAAAGATGTCAACAAGTCAACCTGTATGTCATTAAATCAATATTTCAAATTGTTATTAATGACCAAAAGTTCGTATACGTCCGCATTCTCCTGCTGCAACTTTGCCTGTCAAGATTTGAGCACTGGACCTCCGCGCTAGAGATGCCGAGCAGCCGTCGTTCGCAGACGGTATGAAGTGATCAATAAACTCGTGTAGAACGGTACAGAGTCCGTAGTAGGGGACCAGAATGGCCACATAATCGTTGTTCGCATCATCGGTGATCACCCGAAAGACGCTGTCGGTCGACAACACCAGCGACTCGCGCTGATTGGTTTCCATTTCCACATTCAACGGGTCGATTTCAATCACCACGCCGGCTTTGACGAAAACAGACGATGGAAGCGTCTTGTGGGTATCCAGATGTGTGATGTCACCATCTTCCGTATAATATGCTTGGACATTCAGATCCTCATCCTCGACGCCAAACTCATCAGTGGCATAGTTGTCTTTATCATCTTCATCGTCCGGGTCTTCGGCACGTGGATTGTCTCCTATGTATCTCGACTCTCTCGCTGTGCGCACAACTATACCCAGCTTCGCCGTAGGGTTTTTTGCATTCAAAACGCTCAAGATTGCGCTCATATCTGCCTGGTAAAATTCAACTCTCCCAGCATCAATTTCGTGGTGGTATGTGTTGCATCTTTGCTAAACAGTGCATGCGTGAGCCATTGCCACCTTCGAGCAAGTGCGTGGTTCCTGGTGCCTGGTCCTATGGTTAGGCTATTCACGATACACAAACTCTTGGGGCCGCGCTCTCGATTGCTTGCATCGTAAGCACTTTGAGCTAGCTGGATTCCAAAAGAATTGGAGCGAGTTTCCACCATCGACGTCACGAATGGTGCCAGCTGAACAATCGGTAGCTGGCCCAGTGGACTATCCGCTGCAATATCCAGACCTGGGTACAATCTGACGTTAATATTCTGTCGAGACACGAGTTCGTGCAAAATCGGCAACGACGCAGGCGACAGTGAGAGGTGCTGCGCATTCGCATCCGCCTCTCCTAGCACCAGCTTGGGAGCGCCCCATTTGCGTACATTCTTTTGGCTTCTAGCCTCATTTTTATTCCATGGTGATCGGACGAAGGAGCACGTACCATTTCCTTCGTTAGGTCGAGCACACTCTGCAAATACGTGGCCAACGCCGAGGCCGTAAGACCGCATCGTAGGTTGAACATCACACACTGGGAGACCGCCACCGTGCATGACCAGTTTCGGCTTCATCTCTGGCGTCATCTTCTTGTGGGCTGCGTTCATTGCGCGCTGGAACGCGGTGATCAGCGGCTGGGCCGTCTCCATCGCCACAAAGAACGAGCGGTAGAGCTCAACCTCGGCATCTGTGACCTGCGATGGGTCTTTCGCCTCTCCCAGCTTGATCCGGAGCTTTGGTGGCGTAGTCCAGTCCTCGTGTCCTCGCAGTAGCACTCAAAGCGCAAGAGCTGGTCCCATGCGGTGTGTCGACGATGGCGGCCACCACGAACAGCTCCAGGGCTTCGCGGCAGGCCACGATTTGCTGCGCAAAGGACGTCGCGCTCATGCGCTGTCACAGACTCACGCGCAGCGCGAGGTCGTTGTCGGCGTCCTCAAAAAGTTCGAGCTCCGCGCTTTCGCGCAGGAAAGGCAGTCACGGCGCAAGCATGCGTCACTGCTATCCTGGCACGTCATATTCGCGCATTTTATTCGTGACTGTGGCTCACTGTCTGTGCAGTTGGGCAACGGACGCTCAGTGGAATTGGAAATGGATGCGTTCTTGCAGCAACCCGACATGTGCGTGTGTGACAAAAAGTGCGCCGCAAATTTAACGACGTGGAAGTCTCCCACTGACCCAAAGTAGAGTATTCTCTCATAGTCCATTTTTGACGGAATTGCGATTATTGCGACTCTTGATTCCAGAGACTAGTCATTTGAAAAGTACGTTCGCAATCCCCAGTTCATTCTTCAACAGTCTGTATACCCGTGTGATCATTGTGGAAGTCAGCACACACTTCTTGAACTGACCCCATTCGGGCTTTGGCCGCAACAAAGTCCGAGCAGAAGGATGTGGATCGTGGTGTCCACGTACTCCGTTGGAAAGCAACCAAGTATGAGTTCATCGAGATCTTCGGATAAACCCTGGCGGTCGCTTCTGAGTCTTGAAGCTGAACTCGTACGCGGGACTACCCAACAGGTTAGGAAAAAATTGAAGCTTATCTTCGGTCACCTTTGGATACTGCTCAAAAACGAATTCTCTTCGGCTGTCAACCATGCCGTCGCGCACTGCTCCGATACATCGACATGTCGTCGCTTGCCGCTCTCGGTCATCGTGTCGTCGGCTTGGTGTGCACAGTCTGCAAAAGTGAGGCGCTTGGAATTTTGCATAGTCAAACCATTTCAGGCCATTGATTGAATCGCTATTAAACATTACTGGACTTCCTGCTGAAAATACAGACCCTTAATGGAAATCGACAAGTCGAACAACGCGTTTCTTCGGGATTGCAGCGAACTGGAAGATCAGCGACACCACGTGACGATCAAGTCCTGCAGTGCTCACGTTGGAGCTAGTGCTCTGCCATCGAGCCTTCTTTGCAGTACGGTGAGCGTCGTCAGCATTGTGCGAGCAGCCATGCGAGTCTTCCTCGGTGTTGTTGAAATGCTGGATCACGCTCAAGAATGCGAGGCGACAGCTTAATGGCATAGGCTCTTTCATCACTGGTAGCTCTTGACCGTGAAACTCCATGAACAATGGCAGAAAGTTGTCGTACAACGCACCCTCGACGTAAAGACCTAAGTACTGGATCTTTGTGTTCGTTTCCAGCATCGCCAGCAGCGCAGAGAGGTTGGCTTCATCCAGCGCGTACGACTCAATGAACTCGCCGATCGAGAGCTCCTCCAAAGTTTTTGCCAGCACGCTCTCCTTGTTGCCAAGCGCCTGCGCAAACTCCGTGATCTCGTCGCTGTCCAGCTCAAGTCCCTGCAAGCTCAGTGAAGAGATCACGCAGCCAACGTCTTCGTACGCTTGAGCGAGGACTTCCAGCGAATTTTCTTCCACAATGTCGATAGTCAACCGTTGAAGACGCGGACAGGATTTCAGGATAACACCAAGGGTTTCACTTGATAGTGCTCTTGCCTTCAGAACAAGCGACGCCAGTGGTGGACCAACCAACTCTATAAATGCTTGTAGTGTCTCGGCTTGAACGGCCTCCTTGACTTCGACGTCGAGCGATGTGATACAGCGATCCACTGACGGTGCTTCTCGCGCGGCATCTTTTAAGAGTGGAGCAGCAACTGAGCTATTAGAATCGCGCAAATAGTACTGAATCGACTCGCGCTCGACGGCGCAATGCGCATACCCGGGGACCAGAATGTCTACAAATTCAGATTCTTCGTCGTCTTTCATGACCAGAAAGTGGTCTTCGCTCTCAAGTGTAAACGACTTTCGACCATAGGGTTCGTCTGGATCAATGGCGATTCTAGCGCCTTTGTTCACGAGTACCGAGACGATTTCATCATCGCCTTCTGGATGTTCGTTCGTAAAGACAGAGTAAACTTCCCTACCTAGCAACTGCCTTGCAGGGTATTTTGCGCTCAGGATGCTTGAAAGCGCAAGAACGTCTTCTTGCCGTAAGCACGTGTCGTCAATGCGCAGCGCAGAGATCTGGGATGTCGACTCACGCCAGAAGAACGCGTACGCTGCCCATTGCCACTTGCGGAATCGATGATACCCTCGCTCCTCGGCAAAGACATTGCTCAGGTGAACATCACGAATGACCTTCGACGATGCCAACGCTGAGCAGAACGCACCAAATTGCTGTGAGTCGACTCCTGGTCCTCGTACTCGAAGCACAGCATCGCTAGTATCGCGGCATCTAGGATTCAAAATCGCGTCCATGGTATCATTGTTGTCTGCTTCATACGAAGTTGAAGTGGGGTGCAGCGCGTACCGCGTTAATGTCGAAATGAATTCGCCCATACAGTCACGAGGCGCGTGTGCAATCGTCGCAGATGGATGAAGCGAGAGAAAAGGAATCTGCACCCCCACAGTCATTAGCTCGCGCAGGACGTCCACGGCTTTCTTCGACAGCGTCACCTGGTTGACGTTCAGGTACACGGACTCCAGCATGAATGGAAATGCGTGGTCTCCGCCACTAGTGCTGCAATCGGACTCATCGCGAATTGCGTGCACCGTCTCCAAGACGCTCTTCAGGTACTGCACGGACCAATGTGGCGGCAATTCCGGCGGTTGGAACGTGATCTGGACGGGGATGCGTGCGTGTGAGCGGCTCTCACAGCCATGTGACATAGCTGGAGAATGTGAAGCCGCGCTTGAATCTCGGATGCGGCGCACTTGGTCCATGGCGTCTCGGAACTCGTCGCTCATGGACTCATGGTCGAGCGCCAGGAAGAACTGGTTGTACAGCGTACTCCCCCACGAGATGTCGAGGTTCATGTACTGCGAAAACGCGAACGAGAAACGCGGTTGTAGCACGTACACGTCGAGATCTTGGTCCATCTGTAGCATGCATTTCTCTCGCAGGAGCGCGCGGAACGCGTTTGCGTCAAAGAGCGCGATGGTGCCGAGCAGCTCCACTGCCTCGCGGCACCACTGGATGCACCTCCAGTTGTCGCCCTTGCCGTCCGCAGGCAGCGACACGCGCAGCCATGTGTACGAGCTGCGCAGCGAGTGCGGATAGGAGCGCCTCTCGATCGCCACGCGGCCGCGCAAATGCGCGCACCAGGGAGCCACGAAGCTCCATTTCGCCAGCTCCTCCATCTGTAATTTTTTATCCTGATCAAGAGCTCCAATTCCAGCCGCAATGCAATTATTATTGCATTGCAATGTATTGCTCTCATTGTCAATTAGCCAATCCCATAGCTGTAAAGCAAGATAACAGCCAATACAATTGCGGAAGGTCGAGTATTGGCGCCTAACTTAGTGGTAGTCAGTAATATGACTCGCACCAGCACCCGGGGGCATGGCGACGACGACTATGACGACGACGCGCCATGGACGACCGAGCGCCTGTCGGAGCACGGTGTGACGCTGCACATCGTGTACGTGCAGCCATTTGTGCATGTTTCCTGCCTGTCTCTTGTATCTGACAGTTGCGTGTGTGGATGTCTTGCGAGTGCAGCAACATGCTCGCCCATGGCAGTCTGCGAAGTCCCATCGATGTCAAGCAGCTCGCATTGCAAGTGCGGAACGCAGACTACACGCCGCGGGTGCGTGAACACTGCTTTTGCTGTTGCGTATACGCTATGTGATCGCATTTTTTTCACTTAGTGAAGGTGCATTATGTGATACCATGCAGGGCTTCAACGCGCTGGTGATTCGCTTCCAGACGCCAAAGGCGTCGCTGCTCGTTTACCGAAGCGGCAAGGTGCCCATTTGTTTCCGCGTGATTTGTACCGTGTTGCGTGTGACGAGGTGTCTCATTTGGCGTATGGTTGGTTGTGTGTCTATTGTTTTCTGCGTATAGTTTTTGATTGTGGGCTCGAAGAGCGAAGCGGATACGCACCAAGCGCTTGACAAATTTCGCTCCATACTGAAGGTGCAGACGCAACTTTGCCATGCGCCCACAAGCAATAGAATGCAATGTGACAACTGGGTTCTGCTATCTCTGTTATACATTTAGAAATTGTCGTATCCGTCGGATCTCTCCAAGTTCACCATTGCCAACGTCGTCGGCTCAGCCGATTTGGGCTTCAAAGTGCGACTCGAAGGCTTGGCGCGCGAGCACTCGCGCTTTTGCACGGTACGCTTTCATTTATCTACAGCAGTCACATACACGCAAGAGATAGCCTGACGCTCACCTGTGTGGATTATGTGTTGCAGTACGAGCCGGAGCTCTTTCCGGGACTCATCTACCGAGTCGTGAAGCCGAAGTGCACGCTGCTCGTGTTTGTGTCTGGCAAAATCATCATCACGGGGTACAAGGTAAGGTGAAGCTCTCTCAATTTGCAACCTTGCTTTGGGGTTTCTGGAGCATGCGCGTTGACATGAACCTACTTGCACCAGACACGAGAAGAAGGCGAAGACGTTCTCTGCAAGATGTTCCCGGTGCTGCTGCAATATCGAATCCGCATGGAAAGCTTCGACTCGGACGAGTCCGATGATTCGGACGGCGTGCTTTGAGCATGTCGTCAGAGCAGGAGCTCATACGAAGCTGCGAAGCAGTTGCGCATGCGCCTATTTTAAAAGATAAACATATTATTTCCATAACATCACAAACGTCGTGCACTCATCAACTTTTGCATCATACTCTCTTGACTCTCATTTTGCTCGCGTTGGTTCTCGTTATCTCTCGATTGCTGATGACTTCTTGACGCACTGAAATCGAGCCTGGTCTCGACCTTTTAAAGCTTCCAGTCTTCTCTGCTGTGTACTTAAGCTAAATAGTTGTACATCTGCGCATTGTTTGGGTCTCGCTCCAAATACTCTCGATCGATTAAGCTCTCGATACGTCGCTTGATGTCAGCTGCCTTCGCCGGGAACTTGACTTGCGTGAAGATCTCGGTCATCAGCAATGCGTGGGAGAGTTTCTTGCGCGCCTTCATAATACGCACAATGGCAGCGTCGACCTGGTACTGACGATCACGGAACACACGCTCGTGGGTATCTTCATTCTCTTGCTTCGTCTCCTTCATCTGAATAGAATTGATCTTGATGCGATACAGTTGGTTTGCAAAACCACTGTTGAAAACAAACGAGTCACCATCTTCGACTTCTTTGCCCTTTGGATGCTTCTGGAGGACACGCACTTTGCCGCACGCAAGCGATTGAAGCGTCCGTCTCAGTTCGCCATCTTCTATCCGAGTCTGTTCTTTGATTTCTTTGAATCCCAACGAGTCGGTCGTGTTGAAGCACAGTAGCACCACAGTCTGGAACAGCGACACGACCAATTCCTTCTTACCACTTGGGAAAGTCGCCTTGACAACACATTGTGCCAACGAATGCTGCCACTGCAACTGCCGGCCCTGGTACTTGGAGGAATAAAACTTGTCGAAAATATCTTTCAACGGAATGAGCGACGATGGAAGATTGATGTCGACCGCAGCATACGGTGGCCAAAAGCCTGTGGTAAGAACTTGAACCTGCATATCAGCAATCCCGCGACCGAGACCCTCCAACGCCACCCTAGAACGCATACAGTGAGTGGATTAGCGGCGCTGTTTCATGCATCCAATCTCACAATTACACAAGTAATGATTACCTGCTTGCAGCATGCTGCTGGAACTGCACCATCACGTTAGAGGAAAGGTCGATATCTTTGAACATTCCTTCAAGCTGCAATGGACAGTAGGAAAATGGAAGGGTCAGACTGCAAGAAATTTCGACTGCAAACTGATTCACCCACTCATGACGCCTTACCTTGTTTGTGAACGAACTTCCGCATTCAGTCTTGAGCTTCGACAACATGAGCTTTTCAAGATCAAAAGATGCGCTCTTTCCGACAAGCAATCGCTTCGCGAGATCTTTCTTGTAAAACGCTTCAAACACATCTTTGCCCTGAATGTAGCGGAAAATCACCATGACACGATCAAGCAGACTCTCGACTTCGCTCTCCGAGCCACCCTTGTTGCCGGTACGGAGCTTCGAGTCGACGTACTTTGCAACCAGCTCTGCAGGTCGACTCGCGCGGACGTTAATCGCATATTCCATCGCCGACTTCATTGAGAACACGAAATCCGGGTTCGACTGGAACGATTCGCTCAGCACCTTATCCAACTCCGCCTTCAGCTGGAGCAGCTTTTCCACCAGGTTCTTTTCCTGCTCGACGTCCATGACCAACGTCGATACTTTCTTGCGAATGTAGTTCGAGAACGCAGTCTTCAGATCGTTCACGGCATCCACCTTGGCGTACAGCGTATACATACGCTTCAAGTCGTCAATGCGGCCACCGTCCATGAGGGACTCAAAGCCTCGCTCTAGCAATATCGCGACATGCGGCTTCAGCAGTTTGCTTTCGACCACCGTGATGAGCTGTTTCTTTGTCGACGTATCCAAATAGTGAACCACTCGGTCACTTTCTTCGTGCAAGCGCTTCTCGACGTGTAAGAGGAACTGCGGAACACTCGAGGCCTCAGCGACTGTAGCACCTTCGCTTGTGTAGAACCGCTCCGAAGCCATGAGGAATGGCGTCTCGAAGTCCGAGTGGTACAATTGCAACGACAACAGCATGCGCAGCAGGTTGTACAAGTAGCTGCGGTTGATTGCCTCTCCCTTGCGCTCGCGCTCAATCAATTCGAGCAGCCCATCGATCAGTTTCGCTTCCAAGTGCTTTCGCTGCACGATGTTGTCGCGCAATAGGTTGAGCCCCATGTCCCAAATCGACGCAATATGCGGGGTCTGCATCACGTACGTTCGATCGAGGTACATGAAAATCGTGCGGATCACGAGCAAATCCTCGCAATGGTCTTCCCACAACTGATGCACGGCCTCGAGAAACATATTGATATCGCCGGTCGATTTCTGTAGCGACTCGACGCGCGCACGAATGAACGTCGAGCACGTATCTTCAAGCTTCTTATACAGTCTGTTCGTTTGCGTACATAACATACTCACGGGTCAGCAAACACACGAATCGATAAGCACTAACCAGTGGCGTCTACGACCACCAAGACAATCTTGGCGCATTGCACCAGACGCAGTAGTGCATGATCCTCACAAACACACACACTTTCTCTCTCTCTTACCTCGCCGCCATCTTCCACGTGCACATATCTTCAACCGAGCGGTACAACTCCTCGCGACTGAATGACGTCGTCTGCTTGCGATGCACGGCCGTGATCGCGGCCTCGAGTTTGTTCCACGTATCCTCCTCGAACGCGTCGGGCAGCTTTGGTGTCACTTTGAATGGTTTGATCGTCATCTTCTTCTTCACGCTGCCGCCGACGCCCAGCTTCACGCTCGAGCCATGCAGCACGCTCTCGTGGCCGGGCTTGCGCGCGCGGAACCCGACGCCGTTACTGCTGCTGCTGGTGGACGCACCAGAGTCTTCAACGTTCGGAAAGAACGACGCCATCGCGCGAATACCCGGCCCTCTTTCAACCGTTCAGCAACGCACACTGGGGGACAAGAGACGCATACAAACACGACGATGCGTTAGACAGGGCTTATGTATAAACAGCTTCCCTGTATGCACAGAGGAAGAGAGGAAGGCGCGCATTTTGGCGCTCGCATATTCGCTCGTTACCTACCTCGTGTCGCCTGCTGCTGCTGTTCAATAGTGGGGGGAACGGCGGGGGCGGGGCTTTCCTCGCAGTATTATTATTCTTGTCGTAGGCGCAACGTTGCGGCAACATTAGATACTGCAGATCGGGTTGCGGAATCAGGGGAGGCGGTGGTGGATACGGTTTTTTAAAACACTAGCGTAATCGTCTTATCATAATGGGTTGGTTTGAACGTTAGAATGAAAATAGTGTGGTGCACGTTAAGGTTAAATGCATTGTGATTTTCAACCTTTTTGACAAAAACCCATCACTATTCGTTGATTTGTGGGAGCATCTCGTTGATGTATAGCTGAATTAAATCTTTAGTACGTGATGTGCAAAAAACAAGGTTTAATGTATTGTTTTGTCGTGGGTTACGTTGGAATGGCGCAAGCTTTTGCACCATTCCAACCTTCATCGCTATCAATGCAACGACTGGAAACGAATTCAGTGGTAAAACGACGACATCGATCAACTCAAGCTACCGAGCTATTATTTAACTGTTGTATATGGGGTGGAACCTGCTATCGTGGCAGGTAAATATGCGTGTTGATATGACCAATATTGCGCTTTGGCTGTTTTCCAGCGCAGGGAATACAGCGCGCATTGACTGGTCAGTGCCTTTCAGTTGGAACCTTACCAAAAGTGTATTCATCATTTTAAGCAAACAAACCATTGTTTTAGTACCTAAATCAACGATCTGTTGGTTAAATTGAGATGCACTTTAGGTCAGAAAGTGAAGTGACAAAATCGATACAAGGCACAATAGCACAGTCCTGTAAAAGATACATTTCTTGTTGGTTGTCAGAGCTACAGCTGTGTTCAATGGGGTTTTAGGCAATCGGATATCATAAACACTCATCTATGGAGGTCCTGCCATGTAACTGTAAATACTGTTTTACATGGTAGGGTAAGAAGATACGTTATTGAGGTTTAACGGATTTCCTAAATCCATTTTATTTGAGCAATAAATTATTTGTTAATTCGCCATCGAACACAACTGAATTATGAGTTCGAACTCAAAAGATGAAGTGCATTTTTACAATTTACGTGGAACCTGAACTACAAATGTATTAGATGTAGAGGCGCATACACGGGCACACACAACCATCGCTGAGGGAATGCATACAGTATTTGGCCATTGCTGGAAGGCTGGCAACCCTTGTATAGATACAGATAGAATCAAAACTCACACAGTATCGGCATAAACACTCAATATGATTTTATAATGCATTTTACGATTATGAAAAAGCAGTCGTAAATTATCTTTTTAACGCATGAAATATCATCATCAAGCACAGCCTAAGTCTCTTTTTTAAATAATATTTTTGTGATTTACGCAATTCTATTGGATAAAACGCGTGGGATTTTAGCTGGCTTTCTGCATAGAAATTCGCTTTAGAGAAGAGAAAAAGAGTAAATGGGACGTCGATATAGTTTATGGCAGGGAGCATCTCTGGACGTGATGCTTTACAGGATGGTCACAAAAGGAAGCTATAGCTGCTAGCAAGGTGGCAACAAGCATTCCATTAGAATGAGGAAGACGCCTGTCGATCTGGTAATCCGCGCGGTAGATGTAGACGTGTGTCAAGCTTGGCCCCTGCTCAACTGGAGGTAGCAGTCTACCTGAAATGAGGTGGTACACAGCCCCTTGCACTTGATATATGTAGACACCTGCGCGATTATCAGCCCAGGCGCGATCAGCGCTAGCTCCACTGAATGTAAAACCAAACACTGAACTGTATGCACGAATGAAGTTTCCAAACTGTCTTGCTTTGCAAGACGAACCTTCCAGTAATGCCATTAACTCGGGAGGTAGACTCGGGGACGCTGGTAAATCAACGTCGCCATTCTTATAGCACAACTCAAATGACGGATTGCGCTAACTCGACTGCGGCCTCCTCTTGTCAATCCACATCATTGCGCCTCAGGAGGTACACTGCAAGTTTAATTCGGGCAGCACATGAGCACGAACGTTGCGTACATCCTTTGTGGCTAGCAAAAATGGTCGTCTGCTTTGTCGTTCCGGTTACTAGCTGCAACGCGAGGCGTTCAGCATCGGGACTACGCGAGCCGCTCTCACCAGCCTCCATGTGTATGCACACAACGTGGATTGGGCAAGCTCTGAGGGGTTGCGGTCAATTAAAAGTGTACTAATCATGTCCAGAGTGATGGTTCCTACTTGGGAAACAATATTGGTGACGAGACCGACGTGTCTCTACCACCTGAAGTGAGTGGCGGGAGCCGGTCACTTCGCAGGGAATCTCCACAGGACTTCAAGTTCAAGTTCCCAGCAGATCCCCTAGGTTCAACCTCAGTGTACCCAAGGTTTTATATATCAGATTCATAGGTTTTATTTCTGCATGTGTAGGTTTTAGTTGTAAAACCTCTAGGAGCCCTTGAGGTTCAATTGTAAGTAGCGACAGGAACCATAACAGCATTTTAATTCAGTTGCAAATTTGCCTTCAAGTCTTCAAGTCGCTCCTTCTCCTCCCTCCAAGTCGGGAGATCGCTTCCTTGTCGCACAAGCGTGTGTGCCGTGTTAGAGGGACTGTTTGGAACAGCGCCCTCTTACACATAACCACATTTTAATTTAGTTGTTTAGGAACCATAAGCATTTTAATTCAGTTGCAAATTTACCCCTTCAAGTCAAGTCTCTTCCTCGCCTCCAATCTTCGGTTTTGTTTAGAATCGCTTCCTCGTATGCCCAAGTGTGTGTGTCATGTTTTGGGACTATTGTTAACAGGCCCATTACAATTTGAATTTGATAAGGGCCGCTGCAAGCCTTTCCTATGTCACACATAAACCCTTAAGAAATCACTGTCTGATGTCAAATACTTCGAAAGCCTGCAGAATCGTGCATGCCTCCGCCGTCACACCTGAAAGGTGTTCTTTATCAGCCGATAAGGGGGTCGACAGTCGTAGAGATTGAAATGCAAGCTTAAACATAGCTTTCGCTTCTTCTTGAATTCGTCCTTCTGGAACTGTTGCATCTCTGCTCGCGTACTGCTTAGTTAGCCAATCAAACAGTTGATCAACAAATGGATGATACGTTCGACACGACGACAGCATCTTTTGATCAAGATCATTGGGTTGCGTCGAGCCTGCATTGGTGTCGGGCTGATGATGTTGCGGCTCCTCTCCCGCTGATGATGTCTTGAAGGGAATGGTGTCCGTGACGACGTCCCCTACCAATGAGGAGGATTCGGCGCCTGATTCACCGCTCGCCGGTCGCTCAAGTGATCCGTCATACTGTTAGATTAGTCTGCGTCCGCCATGCTAAACGGAGTGCCACGTTTACCACTTCCCTTGTCGTTCATCCCGTCCGCCACTTGGGCTTGGCTGCGTGCTTCCCATAAAGTGTCTACTCTGTACTATCTTGTTGCGCATCGTTGATCATTGGCGCAGCTGCGTGTGCGCGTAAAAGCGGCGCTGAATGTGCGACGGTTGTACTGTCGATACAGCCGGTATGTCGTACGCACGACCGGGTATTTTGAGGAAGGTGAAATCGAAAGTGACCGAACTTAAGAAACAATACACATATTTTTAGTTCAACAAAAGTGGATTGCACCGACCTTCAGGAATGATACACAGAATTTCAGCTATTTTAAAAACTCAGTTGTTTTAATAACATACAATCTGAACAGAACATAAAAGCGTAAGTAGATATGGCCTGGCCACTTACGTTGTGATAAAGTGGCATCTATCCACTTACCCATGTTAATTGCTCTTTGTGGCACTGCACGCGTGTCCTTCTTGAGCAGTGCATGTGTCAGACATGCCACTTCACGCTTTTGTATTCTGCTTTGCAAGTTCAAGCAAGCAAGTCTCGCTGAAGCATCGATTGAGACCAGGCACCGGTATCGTCGTATTGCATTTCACTCGGCATTGAAACCGAATACCTCCCCCCACTCTTGCATTGAATCGAAAAGAAAGAAAGACGAATATGTGTGAGTGCGTCTGGTAAGCTTCAAGTTCCATTGCATCGTTTAACGTAGCACATATATGGCGGCTGTCTCTGGGCAGAGGGCATGCTCAAGGAGCCGTATCGTCAAGAGTCAATTTTTCCACAATTGTCAGATTGTATGCACAATACCGGTATTGCCCTCATGCATTTCTCTAAACTACAGCTGCGCAGAACGCGAACAAAATGTATTGTTACTGCTAATTGGTCGACATGGCTCCAACCAAGATTCGCAGAAATCAAAGTCATTGCGTGTGTTGCCCCGATATGATACTGAACTCACGTGCTCACTTCACTGATCACATGAGCTAAAATAATAGTACACTATTCCGTGCTATTCATTCTGTGGTCGAACAGCACAATACGTGCGAGATTGAAGACTTTGTTTCGAGAATCGAAATTGGAAAAGATGAACCCACGCGAAACGTTCCTTCTTTTAGGGTATCTGTGGCATGCTTCTTGTGTGCAGTTGCAAGCGAGATTCAGGCTCCCATGTTGTGGAGCAGATCACACTCCAATGGCAAGTTGCTAGAGAATGATGATCTGCTTCACAAAAGAACACCTTTCAGCGGTTCTTAGGATTGATCACATATCACAACGAACACAAGCTGGGATCTGCTCTTTCCAGTTCTGGCGCTACGTTTCCGCCTCCAGGTCACTCTTACCGCAGTCAACGACGATTGCGTTACAGTGTCGTCTTACAGGCTGTAGGTTCATCAACGTTACCACGTGGGCAGCGACGTCGTAAGTATATTCGGACACGATTTTCGTGTGGATGGCAGCAGCGAAGGAGATGAAGAGGGCCCAGAAAGTACTGAACCGTCGACAGCAGTGGGGGCAAGCCAAAGGCAACAGCTGGTGAGTGGTCATCTAACATCACATAGGTAGTGACTCGGTCTCCTTAAAGAGGAGGCTATTATATTATCTACACTATTTTGATTCCAGCACATAGAACCTGCTTCTAGTGACATTGAAGATTGGATGTTTTTACAAAACTGGCTCGAGCGTCCCTCTTTTGATACCGTAGCTGGTCTCGGTCACGTTGCAGACGGAGCGCAACCCACGTTCGTCCCACGTTCCCCTTGACGATCTGGGTGAAGAATGGGAATTAGAGCTTCAGGCCCTTGCACGTTGCCGTCCGCTCTCCATTGTGGGTGTGACACAAATAATAGTCCAGCGTCCTCGCACGCGGTTGTCGCACGAACGCCCATGCCATTGCGTTTGGCACGTCGGCAGGAGTCAGCACGAGGTCTGATTTCATTCGATAGAAGGAAGGCGAGACTCTCACCTCAACGAGCATCTGAACCACTCTGCAATGTGTGGTTTCTGGTGAGTTGGTGGTGTGGTTTCTGGCTCGTCTGTGCGCTGCAGTGTAGGAGGTGCTTCAGTTTCCGCCAGAGGGTGCCTCTGAGTCCAATGCAAGAATCAATCAAGTGAGCTGCCCCGTCTCGGTACCTGATGGTTGCACTTGCCGCGTTTGCAGCAAGCACCCTCATGTAGCTCCTCCCTTCTTCCTCCCTCACGCGTCTGGAGTTCAGAACTGAACATAAGATGCTCATTTCCCAATCCGCACTTCGAGTTGTAGGAACAACCCAAGTAGCTTTTTCGCTCTTACCAATTTGCCAAAAATACAATGTTTCGGTCGTGGCTGCCAGCAGTGTGGTGCGGCTTCGTGCTCACGAGTAAGTCGCTCATCGGCGCGGCCGCTGATCAGTGGGATGCGCAGGCCGACTCGATCGTGAACGCGTTCACGGTGGATGACATCATTGGCCAGATGACGCAGATCAATATCGACAACCTCCTCAAGACTGACGGCACGCTGGACGAGAACAAGGTGCGCGACTACGCCAAGCTGCGCGTTGGCTCGTACCTCAACAGTCCGTTCGCCGGTGGCGCCAAGAACGGCAAGTACGGCTGGACTGCTAAAGAGTGGCGCGACGTCATGACGCGCATCCAGGCCGTGAGCATGGCCAACAACGGCGGCCACCCGATCGTGTTTGGTATCGACTCGGTCCACGGCGCCAACTACATCTCGAACGCCGTGCTCTTTGGACAACAGATTAACGGCGCTGCAAGTTTCAACCCGGACTTGGTTTACGAAATGGGGCGCGTCACGGGCCGCGACACCCAGGCTGCGGGCATCCCGTGGGTGTTCGGTCCGATCCTGGAACTCGCCCAGAACCCATTGTGGTCGCGCACGTACGAGACGTTCGGCGAAGACCCGTACCTGGTGTCCGTCATGGCGGACTCGATCATCCGCGGTCTGCAGAGCAACAGCGCCATCGCCGCGTGCATGAAGCACTTTGTTGCGTACTCCAAGACCCCTCAGGGCCACGACCGTGACGGCGTCTCGATCTCGGACTTTGACTTGCTCAACTACTTCGTGCAGCCGTTCATCGCGGCCGTGAACGCCGGCGTCATGTCGACGATGGAGAATTACATTGCGGTCAACGGCGTCCCGACCGTGTCGAGTTCCAAGCTCCTGCGCGACTTGCTACGCTCCGACATGGGTTTCCAAGGCGTCGCGGTTACGGACTGGGCCGAGATCAACAACCTGGTCGACTGGCACCGTGTTGCACCTACTCAAGCTGACGCTGTCGCCATGGCGCTCAAGCAGACGTCGATCGATATGAGCATGGTGCCGTATGATACGCAGTTCATTGACCACACCAAGGCGATGCTTGCGGCGAACCCAGACCAATTGCCGCGCTTAAAGGAGTCTGCGCGCCGTGTCGTCAAAATGAAGCTCAAGCTCGGCTTATACACGACGCCAGTGCCTGGAGCGGATAACGTCAACCTGGTCGGCAGCGCCGCAGATGTGGCCTCGGCGCTCGAACTCGCTCGCGAATCGATCGTGTTGCTCAAGAATCAAAACAACGTACTGCCGCTCGCGGCGAGCTCGTCCGTGTTCCTCACAGGTCACTCGGCCAATGACGTCGGCTACCTCTGTGGTGGCTGGTCACTCAGATGGCAGGGCTACAGCGGCAACGACATGTTCCCGCATGGCGTGACTGTGAAGCAGGGTTTCGAGAAGATCGCCGGCAGCGCCGTGACGTACTTCAACGGTCTGAGCGCCGACGGATCCTACACGGCGGCCGATTTGGCGACTGCCAAGTCACAAGCTGCCAAGTCAGCGTTCACAGTCGTCGTCATGGGCGAAGGAAGCTACACTGAGAAGCCTGGTGATATTGACGACCTCGCGCTGCCTGCAGGTCAGATCGCGTACGTGCGCGAGCTCGCGTCGACCGGCACCAAAGTGATCATCGTGCTTGTCGGCGGCCGTCCACGCCTTCTCAATGGACTGACGGACAGCGCGCATGCTGTGATCAACGCCATGCTGCCAGGTGAACTCGGTGGCCAGGCGATCGCTGAGATTATCTACGGTCGCGTGAATCCGAGCGGCCGACTGCCGATCACGTACCCGAAGGACCCAGCGAACATCATGATCCCGTACAACCACCGCACCAACACGCAGTGCGCGAACGGGTATTGTCAGATGCAGTGGGAGTTCGGCACGGGCCTGAGCTACACGACGTTCACGTACTCGGCGCTGTCGCTGAGCAAGACGTCGGTCTCGGGCTCGTCGGACTCGCTCACGGCCACGATTACGGTGACCAACTCGGGCGCGCTCGCGGGCAAGGAGACCGTGATGCTGTTCCTGACGCAGCCGTTCCGCAAGATCTCGGTGCCCGAGGTCAAAATGCTCAAGAAGTTCAAGAAGGTCGCCCTGAACGCCGGCGCGTCCACCACGGTCACATTTACGCTCAAGGCCGCAGACTGGAGCGTGTACGACCCGCAGATAGGCAACGGCTTCAGCCAGGTGGCCGAGGCCGGCGACTTCGTGGTCGCCATCAAGCCCGAGACCGACTGCAACGTGTACGGCACGACGAACAACCCGCTCTGCGCACGCTTCCGCGTCACGGCACCGTCGTTCTCAGCCAACGCCAAGACTGAGCTCTAGGTGCACCATTGATAACATGGATACATGGGTTTTGGATATAAAATAGAAAGGCAACGCCTTTTCTCGTAGTATGATTGGCTATAATAAACGCACATAGTTGAATATCACTGTTTCATTGGACAAAAAAGCGTTGGACCAGAACCAGGAACCATTTTCCAACAGCAGCAATGGTTACCACGGAAATGGACGCCGCAGTCGCGCCGTGGTGCGGGTTCCTGCGCAAGCACGCAGATCTGGTGCTCCAGGCCGCGCGCAAGGACGACGACGCGTTCGTGATCCGCGTGCGGCTGCGCCCGCAGGACCGCGAGCACCCCGTGCTGCCTGCTTCGACGATTGCGCGGTGCCGCGAAGCGCTGGAGCTGCTCGGCGCCATCGCGCACATGGACAACGCGGCGTGGCAAGCGCTGCTGCAGCACCAATGCGGCTGCGTGAACCTGCCGCTCGTCGAGAAGGGGCATCTGCCACCGCACTTTGACTTGCGCTTTGGGGACTCGAAGTGCACGTCGCTGCTGGAGTTTGACACGCAGTTCTACCGCACGTTCTTCCTCTCTGGCGATATTGAGGGCACCAGCGTAATAACGGCTGGTGCAAGTGGCGAGCATCCAGATTTCAACACCACGGTGCAAGCGATTGAGGGGAGAAGCTCCAAGGCAGAGTACAAAGCTGCACCGTATCCGGTCGACCTGCGGTTCATTCCTCCTCGCACAATCGAGCCGTACGATGCCCCGCGATACCTCCATGACGCAGTGGCTCTAGTGAAAGAGCTGCTGGCAGCTCAAGGAGGACAACAGCAGCGAACGGCCATGCTCAGAAGAGAGTTTCCATTTGCATTGGGCAGCATCGAGCTGCATGTTAATCGCCTGGCTCTGCCTGCAGGAGCGTCGCTGCTTCTCGCCGAGCTGGTGACACTAGGCGTGCAGCTGTACCCGTTGATCTCCATCGACCCACAAGCCACGATTGGAAACTTGCCGCCCTGCGAAATGGCGCCGTTACTTGACGCGCTGATGGAGTGTCCTCTTGCGAGCAGAGCGCATGCCCGGGAGCGTCATCGCGTGCACATCACCAAACACGATGAGTCGTATGGTTTTTATCATTCATCAGATGGGTCGACGGAGGACCGTCGCAAATATGCCAACAACGTTCGCGCGATGTGTTCGGCGATTGCGTCGGCAAAAGGGGACGTTGGGGGTGAACTGTACCTCGATTGCATCGTATCTGGCGCATCGAATGCGCAGAAAGAGATGTGCTGGCGGTGGCTTGCGTACGCACTGCTCACTAAGCACTCGAGTGCAAAGTTTTCGAAGCTGTCGATTACAGAGCCGTGCCTACGCGAACGTGACGTGCACTGTATGATGTGTGTTTTGCGCTCGAAAAACCCGGCAGCAAAGCTATTGAATGTGGCGGAGGAAAACGAACAGGAAGAAGACGACGAAGATGAAATGGATGAAGTCCATAACCTGAACGATGATCAGATCTTTGGTGCTATCCTCATGGACGTGATTGAAAATGAAGAGCACGATAATGTTGATACAGGCCAGGAAGATGGGTTCATTGACAGTCTCGAAGAGCGCAGTGAGAATGGTGACAACGGTCCTCGTTGTGAGGAAAGGGAAGAAGAAGTCGGCCATGAGGAAGAGGAAGGAGACACGATGCTAGAAGCAGTACGCATGCGCTCAGGATCAACAATTCAAATTAGTCCATTTTCCGCGTTTGAAGAAGATGATGGCGAGAACGCAGATTCGCTCGTAATCCGCGAGGATACTCAATTTAAAGTATTGAGAAACGACGAGAGCTCCGAGTGGGTCGACATTCTTATTCCATGCTATGGCTACGGCCGAGTTCGACGCAATGCCGTTCACAAATTCGAGTTCAATGACGACAAACTTGGTCGGAGTTCTTCGTCACTCTCTGAAGGCTACAGTGGTGCTATTACAGCTTTGTGTCTGGAGTTTGAGCGCTCTGTGAACGGGAATGTGATCTTGCCACTACTTCAGTACCTCGGCCCAAAATTGACGTCACTGGAATTGCCACCGACAGTTGGGATGACCTCGAGTTCCGTTCGAGCAGTTCTGGAGGCGTGCCCGTACCTGCAGACGTTCCAAATGCACGACCAGCTCTCTATTGCCGAGCACGAGTTGATGGTTGCATATGTCTCGAGGCAGTGCAAGGTTGCAGATTTGTGCATTACAGGACTCGTACCAAGTGTAACCACGTTGGCATTCCTTCGCGTGCTTCAGGATCCAACAAGTGCCGCGGCGCAGACGCTCCAGCGCCTACAGCTGTTTCCCGAGTCGTCGGAAGCCTTTGATGCGTCCTTGCTCAATGAAATGCTGGAAGTGTTGCGCGTCAACCGAGTCTTGGAAAATCTACAGCTGTATATCTCGCCAGCTCTGTTTAGAGATTTTAAGCCGAGATTTGCCCAGTTCCATAACCAGAGTCTTCCTGTTGTGAAGGCGCCATTTCCTCTACAGAGCCGGCTTGCGCTGCTCAGCGTTGTAAACGCAAGCCTAAAGTCCGCTAGAGACAATGTTAGCGGCGATGGGCCTTCGTCTCGCAAGCGAGCTCGAGTAAGCGTCAAGGGTATTGGCATTCGAGGTCTCGGCCAAGACGTTCTTTCATTGATCTTCTGGTTTGCAGCTCAACGATCACTTCGTCAAGTGGTTGTTCGATGTCGTTGAGTTATCAAGTACTACCAAAAAGAATCGTTGATAGCTCAGTGATACTAGCAAATGCTACTTACGTCGAACGACTACTTTCCTTGCAGAACCACACGCTGCAAACTCGAATACAAGCGAAAGCACACGCTCATCGACGCGACGCAGCAGCTCCAATCTTGGTGACTTGCTCAGACTGAGGAAAGCGAGCTGACTTCGAAGTGGGAAAGGAGTTTTGATGACTGGAAGGTATTGATCGTGATATTTCATGAATTCATGATGATATCCGTCAAAGTAAGCTGCTTCAAGGTGGAGTTCCAGGTATAACAGTGTCTTGTTTGCACGCAGCATCTCTAAGAGAGCGTCCAAATTCTCATAATTCGAAACGGTTCCTGCAGTAGACTCACCAATACACAGTTCTTTCAGGAGTCTGGACATCAATCGCGACGGATCGGAGAGCACTTTGGCGAGTTGGGTGAGCGTGTCGGTGCTGATCTGGTAATCTTCCATGTGAAGGGACGAGATTCGGCATAGTTGGGTGTCGTAGAAATCCGCCAACGCCTCAAGGCCTACTGGCTCCAGCTTCAAACCTTCAATGTACAAGCTGGTGAGATTCGGACAGAACTCAACAATGTCAAGAAAGCCGTCAAAGTTGAGTCCATACCCCTGGAAAATCTGTAATGCCTTGAGCGGACGGCCCATGAGGCTCAGCAACCGCCGAAGCGCGACAAAGTTTCCATTTTCATCCACATCAAAGGAAATCGCCAGCTCTGTAATGCTGTGCGTGGATGGCACGTTGGTAACAACCCTGCAGTTTTCACGAGTATTGATCGTGTTCGAAGTAGTGCCAATATTGTCGCGTTCGAGCCAACACACACCAAATCCGGGAATCAGGAAGGGAACCCACTGATTTTGGGCCTCATCATCATCCACGAGAGCTTGAAAGCTGGCGTCTTTCTGCAGAAGATAGGAATCAGATTCCCAATCATCATCACCATGGGATAACGGAGTGAGACGAATAGAGGCACCACGTCGCAGCTGAATTGACGCAAGATGACTGTGTCGAGTTGCCATGCTTACGGTTCTTGTAGCTACTAGTTCAGCTAGCGCAGGTTGCGTCGACTCGATCACGCGCGCCATGGCTTCAACGTCTTCAAGTTGCATGGCGTGCCCATTAATCCCAAGCTTGCGGATGCAGTGATCAGATTGGGAACTGAACAAAGCGTATGCAAGCCATTGCCATTTCTCGATCCGATTCGCTCTCGACCTATCGTCAAACACAGAAAACAAATTCAACTCGCGCACATGGCGAGATTGCACTAAAACCGACGCCAGTGCCGCAAACTGATCCACATCGACGTTTTGGCCTTGGATCGTAATGCATTCCACTCCGTGAGCTGGGCTCGAATCAGTGGTTGGTGGTAGGACTGGTAAAGACGCTCCTTCTCTATCGCTCCCCAACACCATGGCTTGAAACAGAGCACCTTGAGCCTTTCTTGTACACCACCCGTCCAAAATATCAGATTGACGAACAGATATTGCTAGCGTCGCAATTTTCACTCCAAGCGTCACAAGAGTTTCCAGTAATTCAGCGGCTTGAGTCGTGATTTCGTAGCTGTAGAGATGCAACGTCATGGCGTCGAGCTCAAACTCCACGACACATGCAGCACGCGCTTGCTGCTGGTGCTCGTCAAGTACCGTCGCAGCGGCGTCTAAGTGTTGACCCTCATGGCGTCGCAGTGCTTCATCTTGAAAGCCTCGTACAATCGAAATCACACTTTGCAGAAACTGCAGCAAGTACTCGTACCCGGTTCCGACTGGTTTAAAGTGCAGACAAATAGGGATTACAACGGTCGCGCTCGTACTTTGTGGCTCTTGGTGGTTTCTCGCCATCACCGACAAAAGTTCGTGCTGCATGCCATAGAAGGCACCACCGTTGTCGTTATCCTGAGTTGCGTATGCCGACGATATCGGCGCAAAGAGCTTGGCGCACACTTCTTCGGGCCAGTGTACGTCCTCAGCGATCGACTCGTCGTCGAAAAGGAACGCAAAGCGCGCACCAACGCTGTCCTCATCGTACTCTCCACACGGCATTAGTCTCCAGCTTTGCGTCAAGACGGTGCGGAAGGCGTCACCATCGACATGGGCGAGCAGCCCGAGCAGCGCCAGCGTCTCGCGCAGGTGGCGGATGTCGGCGTCAGCAGACGCGCTCGGAGCTGACGGCAACACCACGCGAATCCACCGCAGTGCGCGCAGCAGGGAGGGATTATCGTCGCCATCTAGCTTCTGCTTGTCCTCGACGGCGACGCGGCCATCAAGAGCGTTCACCCACGACGCGAGCCGCGCCGTCCAGTGCGTCGCCATGGTCGTTCTTCAATCATGGTCGTTCTTCAATCTGAGTGAGAAGGATTGCGACATAGGTGCTCGTAATGAGCATTTGGTCATTATACAGAGTTCAAGTACCTGTAGAGTACTGATCTACAGCTTGAGTGTAGTGGCGGGTGCAACAGAGCGGGTTGCAATATCGAGTGGATACAAAGCTGAAAGCTGTGATTAGTAGAAAGGAGGTATACTTGAGAGCTGATTTCAGCGAATCAGAACACATAATGCAAAAAAGGCAAAAAGGACGGAAAGTGTTCTATAACTATCACATGAAAATGATTGGATAAAATAGAGCAATTACATTGTTAGCTATACAGAGCAATTTGCAAGAGCGCGTAACCAAATTGCTGGATAATCCAACAAATGTGTATCCCAGTGGGTCCCATCGAGGATGTGAGGTGAAAGAGCATCAATGAAAAAATCCAAGATCAAAGTTGCCACAAATGCATCTCGAACCCAGAGCAATTGACGGACATATAGAAAACAAACAATGATGGAGAATGAGAAGCAATGAAGCACACTTATGGATTATGCATTCTGTGTATTTATAGTCACAAACTTGAATCTGGAGCAAATACACGGGGCTTAGCTCCGGTGCTCGACGGCCTCAATGTGCATCATGAACGGGTGGTCAGAGGCCACATTGTGCCGCTTCATAGATACCGTTTTGTTAAGAAAAGCCAATGTTGTTGCTGTTATACCTGCCTTTGACAAAGGCGGATTTTGTTGTACATAGTGACGTAGGATGCCCCGCAACTCGTTTTGACGCATGACCACCATACTTGCCCACTACCAATTGCGCGTACGCTTTGTCGAAAATGGCGTCGCTTTCTTCGAGCGTACACTTTGAGTGTAATGGGGCCACCCGCCACACACTGCGTGCGCCCTCAAGGTGCGCACGGTCACACTCTTTAATACTCAGTGCGAACCTCGACTAGGTTCGCACCGCCTCCACATGTACCCCTTTTGTTGGTACAAACTCTCAGCTACAGGTTGACAAAAGAGGATGTCAACCTGACTCCTTTTGACACTCTAAGGGAGGAATTCTATTGGTTTAATAATACACAATCAGGTAGACATATTAGCCAATTGATTAGGATTTTTGGTACTGTTTTAGGATATTTTTGCGGTACCTCCGAACCACACTGGCTACCGCCAACCCTCTAAATGGTAATTCACTCTCATCTTTGCGTTACAACACAAAGAACCCTCCTCCTCGACTAAGTGAGACCACTTAGTCGTTACCGCTCCCTCCACAGCGCACACGTGTAAGCCAGAGTAATAGGCAGGCCTGTTACATTGTGTAATGGGCCCTCATGGCCATTACATGGAGGTAGATGTGTGTGGCACACACTACTTCACAGTGCACCATGGGTGACTATTACCGGTCGGATACCGGTAATACCGCCGATACCTATGGGAACTGGTGACGTCATTGGATGATGTCACTGACTATTCCGGCACAGACAGTTGGTGCATTTTGGAGTAATCACCACTGGTCACAATCATGTCCAGAGTGATGGTTCCTACTTGGGAAACAATATTGGTGACGAGACCGACGTGTCTCTACCACCTGAAGTGAGTGGCGGGAGCCGGTCACTTCGCAGGGAATCTCCACAGGACTTCAAGTTCAAGTTTCCAAAAGATCCCCTAGGTTCAACCTCAGTGTACCCAAGGTTTTATATATCAGATTCATAGGTTTTATTTCTGCATGTGTAGGTTTTAGTTGTAAAATCTCTAGGAGCCCTTGAGGTTCAATTGTAAGTAGTGACAGGAACCATAATGTAACCGGACACTTCCGAGTTACGCAGCACGGTACGTGTGTGAGGAAACGTATTCAACGACTTCTCTCAAGGGCTCTGTTCCGAGAGCTGTTGCCTGCTTCCTGCAGCGCAACGATCGGTTACCTATAGGACTCTATAGAGTAACCGTCAATAACTAAAGGCTTAGTTAGAGGTAAAAATGGAACTGTGTATTTGTTAGGGGTTGTCCTCTGTATGACAACCTGACTTATCTTGAGTTCACTATCTAGCATAATGAACTTCTATTTATTTCAATGTGAACCTAAGTGAATGGCTCTAAATGGCCGTATCCATTTGGTGTTATTCAATTGGTCTAAAAGATACTGTTTTAGCCTATGAGAGTCGTCTCTGTGACTGACGTCTATTCAGAGTAGCTTGGTTACCTTTGTGTTTCGATTAAGCGCGGCAAACCTAATGGTTCGGCTGCTTTGGTGCTTTCGCGTAGCCAAGTACGGAAACGTTGGTTGCATGCGGACTTAGTCCGATGTCAACAGATTGAGCAAAGTTGCTGCAGTGCAACTTTGCGTGTGACCCCGTTACAGAAACCGACCTGATGATCTGCCTCTTTTCACGTTCGGTCACCGATTGAGGACTTCCCTGACGCTTTTGACGTTAATTTTTGCGGGCGTGCTGACGACACGCTGGTACGCTCCCAAAGCACATTTTACGGCCGCAGCAATCGTTCTCAACGGAACACCGTTCGCCGCAAGTGACCAAATCGTGTCGCGCTCTTTGTCGGTCAAGAATTTTCCTTTCGCCATGCCTTGCAGACTGGAAATGGTGGAACCAACAGAACCACTCGCATGGAGGATAGTCAACGCATTTGCAACGTAAAAATGAGTGGTTGAGGGCAAACTTACAAAAAATTTCGCTTGTGGGAGTTTATGTTCATATATTGTGTCGTATCTCCAAAACTAATATTTCCATCAATTTTCCGATCTACTGCTCTGTTTTTAATAAAACTAGGTGCAATCGAGAGCTCTCGATTCTCTATTATCCAGTATAGTTTCAACCAAATAAAATGAAAACTGCTCACCATACGTATAAAAAAACCATGTTCACAAGCCGTGGCGAGCACTGTATGTATATAGACAAAATTTTGGAGCAAATCAGGAATGCATGTACCTCGAGAACTTGAAATTGTTCCGTGCCGAAAGACCAGGCGCGTGGTCGAACGACGACTTAGCAGAGAATGAACCAAATATCTAGCGCTCGAGCTGCAAGTGGCGGGCGGCCAACCACAGGAAGGATGCCTTTGACATTAGGAATAGCCATGACCGACGCTGGCGACTGATGTGCACCATTCTTGGCTCTACTAGAATCTCCTCTGGTTTCTCGATGGCGCTTCTTCAACGTAGACTTGGTAGCTTTATTTGTATTTTGCTTCGGTCTCGCTTTTTTTTCCACCAATGATCCGGCTCTTGAATTGCTTAGGCACGGTCGTCCCTGGCTTCCCCATTTGCCAAAGGGTGCACCCAACCACAATATGAGCGAACATGGTGAATTTAGCGTAATACTTGCAGTTGCGCACACAGCGCTCGAGGTCAATAATCCAACCACCACCGGGCATACCTGTTTGATGGCTCCGCTTCAGCGACCATTAGACGGCGTTATCGTACTGATCAGAGGCTTTTTCCAACTCGCCAATGTCTTGTCTTGGGTTGTGAAGAACTCGTGGATGCTTCCGCGAAGTGCATGTCCACGATCCTCATCATGACGACCTTGCGGAGCTTGACGCTAAGATGACGCGCCTTTTTTCGAACGTTGTAGAGGACGTGGAGGGAGCACAGCAACACTCTCGCGCCATCGAACTCTGGATAACAGCATACTGCGTATCCTCGGCATCTCCCATGACAGCATCCACGTGGATTGACCTTCCTGAATAATTCTCTAAACAAGCGAACCAGCACATGGAAGCACTGTGCTTACTGCAACTCAAACGTTGTCCTTCGATTGATTACGAAAATTGCAGCGAGTTGATAGGTTCACGCCCGATCAGTGAAGGCGCACGTGATGACAGGATAGCCGAGATCGCTGAGTTTGAAGGTCGCATTAGCATGAAAGATTGCAAACCGATCCGACGACACGTACGTCAAGTAGTTGTTGATCAACGCAACGTACGCGACGTCCATGATGAAGGGATCGTCGTCCTCACCGGAGCCGACGTGAGGATAGCCGTCTGAGCGTTGGCCCGAAAATAAACGTTTTTTAGGCTTGATGTCAGGTGTGTACGAGCACAGACGCACGAGTTCTTCAATCACCTTGATCAAATTCTTCGCCCCTTGGTTACGTCGAATCGTCTTGACCGGGCTTGCTAGCTGCTTTGGAGACGGCCATCCGCGACGCAGTACCGGAATTGTCAGCTGTTTCTTCATGTTGATGAGAATAACGCGCGGGGGTATGCCACACTTATCTTGCTACGCGGCGAACTCCTTCATCTTGGGCGTCAGCTTTGGGGCAGCAATCACGCTGCACAATCCTGCACCACGTAAGTGCGACTTCTCGCTCACTCCAAACGTTGTGCACCGTACATTGGCGCACCTTCCAAATGACAGGACAGCTCACGTCGTCAGGGGCTGTGTGGCACGTTGGGCCGGCACAACGGAACCGGTGCTCAATTATTTCGTGCATGCCAATGCAAATAGAACACGTACGAAATCTCTCCGTGTGGTAGGTCACGAATCAGCACATCGGGCCGTCGCGGAAATCTTCGAACTCTTCCTCCGTGAGGTGCGCTTGAACTTCAGTCCACGGGGCCATACGGCTTGCTATTGTCGTGCAGGTGATGCATGTGAAATGAAAAGTCTGTGGTGTTGGAAACCAAGGGCAGATTTAATCATATATGATGGTGTGTGCACCACATAAATCAAGGACTGATCTGTCGTTTGATGTGGTCCACGATGCCAGTCTCGGAAAAATGTGTAAGCTACTCCAATCTGCTAAGAAACCAAAATGTCTATGCTCAAGCACTAAAACGAGGTCAAAACTGTGCTACAAGACACTCTAGGTAGCAGATTTATAAACTTCTGCGCTTAAGCAGTAATCTAACTTGACCCTTTTCTGGGTGGATACAATTAGAAATATTTTCTGCAGTATTCATTAACTTTGCACATTCCTTGTAGACGCGCTTCACTGTACTCGTAGGTCCGCAGACTCCCCTTCCCCTGTCCGACGGCGGCTGGGATTTCGCCGACGACCGGCGTGCTGTGCTGACGTTTTCCGAGCGTTGGCCACTCAATCCCTCCCACATCCTCTTCTTCTTTGTCCGACGGCGGTAACAGGAGCCCACCTCATGCCATGAGGGGGGACGCACAACATCTCATTTATCAATTTGCAGTCGCTGCGTGACACAAGTTCAGTCTACTGCTCACCACATTCAGAATACTGTCCCACAAATTATGGCTGACGAACAAACGTGCTGCGGATGCGCCGACTTGACGTCTGAAGATGACTACAACACGCCGTTGCACATCGGTGCCATCTTCATCCTCTTCGCGGTCTCCGCGGCCGGCACGTTGCTGCCAGTGGTGTCCAAGCATGTGCCTGCACTGTCGTCCAACTCGATGATCATGGAGTGGCTCATGACCTTTGGCTTTGGTGTCGTCATCGCTACGGGGTTCATCCACATGATGAACGAAGGCATCGAGATGCTCAGCAACCCATGCCTCGGGCAAGTCGTGGAAAACTACGAGAGTCTCGGTTTGGCAGTCGTGCTCGCGACGGTCGTGGTCATGCATTTGATCGAGTGTGAAAGCGCCGTTTTCTTCGCCGACAAGACTCAGCATCTCCACGGACACGCTCACGGTCATGCTCATGGTCATGTCCATGACGCTCCGTTGAGTGCGGCCAACGCGGTAGTGATCACGCCGAACGACGAAGAAAATCCGTACCACCAGGAAAAGCTCAGCGCCAATACGAGCATCGAGACTAAGAACAAAAAAATGCTGGCCGCCATCCTCTTTGAAGTCGGCGTCGTGTTCCACTCGGTCATCGTCGGCATCGACCTCGGCGTCACTGCTGGCACCGAGTTCAAGACGCTGCTCGCGGCGATGTGTTTCCACCAGTTTTTCGAGGGCATCGCGATCAGCGGCAGCGCTATCGGCGCGATGGAGAGCTTACGCAATGTGCTGTCGATGAACTTTGCGTTCGCGATCACGACGCCTGTGGGGATGGCCATCGGCATTGCGATCCGCACGACATACTCGAGCACATCGACCACGGCGTTGTGGGTGCAGGGCATCCTCAACTGCGTCGCAGGCGGTATCTTGCTGTACACGGGTCTCGTGGAGCTGCTGACGTACCACATGACGACGAACAACGAGTTCCTCGGTCGCAGCGGTAAGCAGCGCTTCCTGTTGTACTTAGCGTGCTGGCTTGGTGCCGGTGCCATGGCGTTGATCGGCAAGTGGGCCTAAGTGCCCGTGAAAGTGCAGAAAATTCTTTTCTTGGACTTGTTTTAGAGAAGAGCAATTAATGCAATGCAGCTTTTTTGGATTGATACTGACTACATTATACTCCGTGCAAAGTTGCTCCTGGTTGATACTCGTGTTGGACTCGGTAGTTACTTTTGCAGAGAATCCATCTTCCACGGCGCAACAACATAGCGACGGCACCGCCAAGCGTTGACACAAGCGGTGACGGACTGTGGACTGTGAGCGAGAAGGTGTGGATACCACGAGAAAAAAACAGACCTGCTTCGTAGGCTTTACATCACAGCCCATTGTGGCCCCCAGGGACATCGTGGACGCATCGACGGTGTTGACAAAGCGCTGAGTCGTTTTTTGACACTATCTGCAATGCCAACACAGTGTCGGTGGGAAAATCGAACCAAGACTGTGGAGTGAGACCTATCGCAGCAGCGACCGAAACGAAGCACTATATTGGGATTTGTTATTTCTAGGACCCAGATTCGGGGTCAGCAAATATGTACTTACCCTCAAGGACAACATGACCCACTTCTGCGAACTCGTCGTCTGCAACTCGCCAACCAGCGACGCCGATGCAGTGGCCATCAAACACCTGGTCACAGGCAAAGAGGGTGAGGTATGCTCGTCCAGACTGAAGTTCTACGCGGACAGCAGTCTTGACGTCACAGAGGAGATGATCGAGCACGTTGCCTCGTATGGAATAGTCATGGCCGTTGACCACCTGCAGAAGCGTCGCTGGAACGAAGGGACAAATGGGTACGTCATCGTGGTGAGATGGTGTGGTTTGGAACCAATTGAGAAGTCTTGGAAGCCTCTGAGAGCGCTGCAGAAGGATATACCAGTGATGCTGGATGCCTACGTGAACGCGGCAAAAAATCCCGAGCTGTCAAGTTTTCTTGTACAGGAGAACCCTCGGTGAACAGGAGAATAGAACACAGAGCTACTACAGTGTGCTGATTCCTCTTCGCATTCTGCGACCTTCTCTGCGCGTCTGAGGTGCCAACTGCCAACAGTACAGCCTTGCTACCATGCCCAACGAGTGCTGTAGTTGCGCTGATTTAGCATCCGAGAATGACTACAACATGGGCCTCAAGGTTTTTCGGCTGCGGCAAGATTGGTTATATTTAGATGCGACTGCTAGTGAGGAGTAGAAAGCAGTCGGAGCACATAGCCATTCTCGATTTTGCCTCGCAGTCGGAAGCTCAACTCATCACACCACATCTGAGTGCGATAACGTCATGATCGCGATCGTCTTCTAATAGAGCTCTTCCTACCCTTAGGGTAGGTTCCCCCCCTCTTACCTGGGCATTACCATCGACCATGAAATTGGAAGCGTGAAGGAAATTCACATTGTCTCGGTCTTCATTCTCTTCGTGGCCTCCGCACCGGCACGCTGCTGCCAGTGGTGCCCAAGCACGTCCCCGCTCTGTCGTCCAACTCGATCATCGTGGAGTGGCTCATGCACGTGAGAGTTCTGTCTTCTTTGCAGGCAAGACACAGCGCCTTCGTGGTCATGCGCACGGTCATGCGCACGTCGCTCCAGTGAGCAGTGTCAGTGATAAGTTGCCATCACTTCATGTATCTTCGCCTCAAGGAGACAAGCATCCGTCCTTATACCACGACAAACTCATTGAAGAAGGGCAGAATGTTATGGTGCCTAACGGCAGCAAGACCGATGTAAGCTCCAACAAACGCAAGCTGTCTACAATCCTGTTCGAGGTCGGCGTGCTCTTCCATTCGGTCATCATTGGAATTGGCCTTGGGGTCACGACAGGCACATCATTCAAGACGCTGCTCGCGGCGATGTGCTTCCACTAGTTTTTCGAGGGCATTGCGCTTAGTGGCAGTACTCTCGGCACCATCGAGTCCCCCCGCAATGTGCTCATGATGGATTTCGTATTTGCCGTCGCGACGCCCGTCGGTGTGGTTATCGACATCCTCATTCGCTCTTCATACTCGAGCATGTCGGTCACTGGGCTGTGGGTGCACAGTATGCTCAACTGCATCGCAGCCGAGTCTTGGTGTACACGGGTCTCGTCAAGCTGTTGACTAACCACATGACGAACAACAGCGAGTTCCTTGAGCGAAGCGGCATGCATCGTTCCCTGTTGTACGCTGCGTGCTGGCTTGGAGCTGATCCTATGGCGCTGATCGGCAAGTGGGCGGAGCCGATGATAACGTTGCTCCAAATCGAAGTTTGCCCGTGTGTCAATTGAAATGAAGAATTGAAATCCATAGTTTGCACAAAAGGTCTGGTCTGGGACCTGTTCTTGATCCCAAAAAATACATACTTCGTCCAATTTGCCCGAATCTTCTTTCATTACTTTTGTTCATACTTAAATATCACTTTAGCCACACTTTGTGGCACATGAATCGAAACACAATTGACATAAATGCTTTGCCTACGGCGAGACTACGATTTCTTCGAGGGCCAACAAGTTGAGTGCGACGCCCTCAGCGCCACTGACAAGGCAATTCAAGAGCAGAAGTTCCTCCATCGACACACGCTCGTACCGGCGGTCCTGCATCAGCCACCCCACGTACGCGGCTTTCATCGATGCCGCGATGTCCATCAACGAACACCTCTCGACATTAATCACTTTGTGCTCCCGACGCATGGGCGAGAGCGGTTGGAACGAGGTTCCCGATTCATTCAATGACACCGCAGAAAACGTGCGCACCTTGATTTCGCCGTGCTTTGGCGTTAGCTCCGCCGTCACATTCATGGTGGCGTGATCCAACGTTGCAAACGGCGATTCATTCGGGTCGTCCTGGCTCATGGACTGTTCTTCCTTGATCTTCAAGAGAGTACCGCCTCGACTTGGGGGTTGGTGGAACGACTCTAGGTCCTTGTTCTTGCTGTTTGGTGTATGCTTGGACTTTGGCTTCCGCTGATGGTACACCTCGACTTCGAGCTTCAATCCGTTTTCAAGCGCCTCCATAAATTCTTCAAACGATACTTTGCCACTGCCATCTTTGTCCACGACTGTCATGAACTCAGCTACGTACTGGACGATATCGCCCTCTTTCATCGAACCTGCCTGGGCGAAAATGCTCTGCAGCATGACACGCACTTCGCCAGCGTCGATTTCACCACTGCAGTCTTTATCCGCGAGACGAAAGGCCTCTTTGATCTGCATGTAAAGCGCGGTTTGGTCAGGCTCAGCGTTCACGAACGTGTCTCCAAAGAGCGTGTGGAGTGTTGTGAATGCGTCTTTGACTGATGCGCGGAACTCGTGTGTGGCTTCAGCCCACTTGTTGTAGCTCTTGGTGTCGCCGTCGTTGTACGCGTTGTCATCGTCGTCAACTCGAATGTCGGCCGTGTCCATCATGTTGACGTTGTGGTGCTTGACACGGAACTGGAACCAACGCACGAGCTTGAAGAGCAGGTTGTTGTTGCTCAGCAGCTGGCGGCTGTTGTTGATTACCATTTGGTATTTTTGCGCAGAAAACGTCGGCCGCCACAGCGTCGGCTCGGCGTCAGCCTCAAGAAGCAGCTTCTCTTGCCTCACGATCAGCTTGGAGATGTCAACTTCGAGCATCACGCGCAGGCGCTCCATGTCGTCTTCCGAGATCACATTTGCGCTCGATAGGTGATGGCCAAAGAGCACATCGAAGCTTTCCTGAAGCTTCCCGAGCGTCTCCTGAATTTCGTGTCGCAGCAGATTCGCAGCGCTCTCTGGGCACAGCGCAAGCTCCACCAGCACGAAGAGAATGACGCCGACCGATGTCTGCGCCAGGATCGCGTACGATGAGATCGCGATGCCGCCGAACGCGTCTTTCCCGTCCTTGTAGCACACGTCGGACTGCTTGAGAAAGATGCCAGCGGCAATGAATGCCGACACGAGCCCGGCATAGTTGCCGTAGCCACCAGCAAACCGGAAGTACATGGAGCCCGCGACCCATACAAAGAGCGCGAAATTGGTCAGAAACACGTTGACGTACTGCGGGTGGCACACCTGTGAGATGAAGAACTGGAAAACCGATGGCACGACGCTGCCCGCGACCACACCACCGACTCGGTTCACAGTGATGCTGAACGAGCCACCGAAGTGGTTCCCCATAACGAACGCGACCGCCGACGGTGTCGTGCTGCTGTACGCATACACATACACGGCGAGGATCGTGCCAAAGCAGATCGCGACGGACGCTTTGAACGCACCCACGAACTTCAGTCGGTCATACTTGATGCCGTAATAAAAGTCCTTGATGGTCTGAGCGACAAATGACCTGGCGCGCACCGAGCTGTCTGCGTACTTCTTCTTGTTGTGGATGCCCTGGTAGTCGATCATGGTCGCGCAAAACGAATTGAGCGAGAACAGGAACAGGTTCAAGGGCACATTGCCCGCGACGTCCTGGATTGTCACGTTCTCCTTGAGCATGGTGCGCGCTTGGACCGAACGGTACAATCGCAGTGTCTTCTCCATTTGAGTCTCAAGTTGTTGAAGCGCGCGAAGTTGCAGAGTCTTGTTTGAGTTCTGCACTTCGGTGGAAATTTCATGCAGGAGCTCCCCGCAGCGCACTTGGATCACGTAAATCTCGCGTTGCAGAACCTTCATGCACTCGAAATGGAGGCTCTCGTACTGCTCCAGTTGCATTGCGTGATTAAGCGATCGGAGGTCTGACACGAGCGAGCTGAGCAGATTGATCTGGTTCTTGAACATCGAGCGATTGAACTTGAGCATAAACGTAATACCGAAAAGCTGCTCCCACCAGACGTCTTCAACGAGCGCGGTCATCAGCTCGTTTCGCTCTTCCGCCGCGGTGAACTCCCGGTGCAATTGGACCTTCAAAAACACCATGTCGTTGACATTCTTGTTCTTGAAGCAGTACGAGTCAACAATCAAGTTGAGAATCTCCATGACTTCCTCGACTCCTTTCTCCGTTTCTTCACGGAGGCGGTTGACGGCACTGCACACAGCAATCAAAGAGCACATTAAAAGTTAGCGATCTGAGGCATCCATGGGATAACTTCAAAATATCGACAATCTATAACTTACAAGACCGGGTACGGGACAAACATGATAAAGACTGAGATGCACGTGCCCAAGAAACCGACGAAGAAGTAGAGTTGGAGATTGTTGAGAATGTTGTGGGCGGTGAAGAGCGGGTCACCCACCGACTTCAGTTTGCTGCTGTCGAGCGGGTTCGACGGGTTTAGAATCGTCAACGCTGATGGCACAAATCCAGATATGACAACAAGGTACGTTCCTCGCGTTAACCACTCGCAGTAGTAGTAAAAGATTGGTAGGCGCCACGAACACATAGCAAACGTACCAAAAAAGAGGTTGTTACCTACGGCAAATTTCTTGGTGTTGGTCTCGAAGGGGAGCAGGAGCACTCCGACGGTGAAGATCATGATGAATGGCAGGATCACGTAGAAATTGTGTAGATTCACCCAGTACGCGCTCGAACTGAATGTTCTTGTGATCTGGTAAAACCCTTTTTCCGGATCTTCCGAGTTTGGATTGGACATGCGCAGCGTGTACACGGAGAACAAGATCAAGTTGTAGATCAAGGCCATGCCGACGCCAATGAACGCCTGGCACATCTCACGGATCGTGGCGCCGGTGTTGGATTTGGCCGAGAAAATGACCGCGACGGCACAGTAGCTAAGCCCGCCAAAGTAGTACCAGTCAGGGAACAACGCCCATCGTTTCGTATGCTCTTGGCCGGGTTCGTACTCGGACGAGCGTGTTTGTACCGCGGACGCGATCAAAACCCCAAAGGCGACTCGAAGCGCCATCTCCGCGCTGAAGCGGAATTCAGCTGTGGTGGATTGTCGGCAAAAAGGGCACAAAAAAATACGAAGGCGTGTTAGCTTCGTTGCAGCAGAGTTGGGAACGACCTGCATCGCAAAGTACGTACGTGAGAATTTTTCAATCTTGAGTATTTTGCCCTTCTTTTGGTCTATGTCGATTTTCAACTTGGCATTGCGCTCATAGCTCCGCTCACTGCGGGGCGTCTGCGTGCGCACTTTGGCAACACTGGGGCTCTGGATCGACTTGAACGACGATATGGTGTCACTGCAGCACAAACAAGTTCGATGTTCGTCAGTGATTTACACTCATCGTTCACGAGGAGATACAACGCAATGGAAAGTAATACACACTGGGAAGGAGTTGTGACCAGATGGTGGCCGCGGGAGTTCATGGTTCCCACACTTAGAGAAGTAACTGAGGTCGCTTTGACGGATCAACCGCAAGTTTGAGAATGAGCAGCATAACCAACGAAGCCCACTGCGACAACTCTGACTCTGCCAGCAGCACCAGGGGCTAATGGCAAGAGTAGTAGTAGTGGTAGTAGCAGTGGTAGTAGCAGTGAGACATCAATAGCACGTGTGGTACTGGTGGTGGAACTTCTGCGCCATCAGTTGCACCAGCTTTAAGAAAATAGAAAGAATGCACCGCAAATGGACAGCAAGTCGCCATTGCGGGCGCGAGAGCCACACACTTTTTACCCAAAGGGCACTGCTAAAGCCGCCGCCGCATTCGGTGATGCGGAAAAATCGGCGCAAATCATTTTAGCGTGGGACGTCTGAAGATGATTTGATTTGATTTGATTTGATTTGATTTGATTTGATTTGATTTGATTTGATTTGATTTGATTTGATTTGATTTTTTTTTCGAGTCGAGCTCTGCGTCCGGGGAGCAAACTCCACTATTCCATAATTCACTTTGTCAATGTCGTTAGTATGAAGTTACAAGCAAACAAATATTTATATTAGTAAATAGTAGACCTGGGGAAAGTAATAAAATATGGTCAAAGCGATTTGCTGCTTGATTTGGCCGGCATTGTAATGGGTACAAAACAGATGTAAAGGATGGACCATCAATCAAATTACCAAGACGAGGTAGGTCTCCGTAAATTCAATCACATGAACATGCCGGTTTCCTCGAACGAATTGGCTCGTGCAGTTCTTCAATACCGTGATGTTTGGTATATTGTGGGTAGCAGTACTTCTGACGTTTGTTGTCGCTATTTGGGAGCGTCGCGACATGAACGAAAAATAGATGCAACATGGCAACATGAACCTCATGTCAGGGTTGGCAATCGCCGTTTTGCCATTTTCGCCACAGGAGTGGCTAAAGCAGTAAGATCATAGGGTAACAACAAAAGCCACCAGCAAATAGCAATTCATTGAAAAACTTTTTACGTGCGTAAAAACGTACAATTGAAGTGCCTGTGGATCACAAACTGTTTGAAAATCCATCAAGGCTCGCACTAACCCCATAGGCTGTGCAGGATCCGTTGCCGCGCAGTGTCGAGCTGCACGTATACATGGCAATGGTGTAGCACATACAAAACTTGACCACTTGTTTTAGTTTGAGTTATAGTTTTTAAGGTGCTTCATTTAGGAGTTTTTTCAATTACCATCTAACTGCTTTGTCCTAAACTACTTCGCACCGGTTACTGAGGGATTTGGATTTGGGTGGTGCGTTACACTGGGGTGGAGGGCGATAGATACTTTTGGACTGTTGGGGGTTTTGGGTAGGGTGTTTGGGTGGATGGGTGGGTGTGTCAGAGCGCCCAGTGAAAAAGTGCACTTCCTGGATTTGATCCAGGGACCTCAATATTTGACCACTTGTTTAGCGAGGCTCCATGTTATTTATGTGAGGCACACAAATTTAGGACACACCAATGGTCTACACACCTTGCCTTTGGGGTATCTTTGATCAACAAGATCCGCGAAGCACATGACACTACTCGACACTACACTACCTGACTGCATGAACCATGATCAACTGGACTGTGTAAGAGGGCGCTGTTTAATAACAGTCCCTCAAACATGGCCCACACGCTTGTGCGAATGAGAAAATAGCCTCCCGACTTGGAGGGAGAGAAGACGACTTGTGGACTTGAAGGGGTAAATTTGCAACTGAATTAAAATGCTTATGGTTCCTAAACAACTAAATTAAAATGTGGTTATGGTTCCTGTCACTACTTACAATTGAACCTCAAGGGCTCCTAGAGATTTTACAACTAAAACCTACACATGCAGAAATAAAACCTATGAATCTGATATATAAAACCTTGGGTACACTGAGGTTGAACCTAGGGGATCTTTTGGAAACTTGAACTTGAAGTCCTGTGGAGATTCCCTGCGAAGTGACCGGCTCCCGCCACTCACTTCAGGTGGTAGAGACACGTCGGTCTCGTCACCAATATTGTTTCCCAAGTAGGAACCATCACTCTGTACTTGATTAGTACATGAATGTCATTACTCTGTACTGATTAGTGCATGCAATCAATATCCTGCACTGATTAGTACAGAGAACGCTCGTGACGTCACCTGATGACGTGTAATGGGACGCTGTTTACAACAGTTCCCAATACACGGCACACACGCTTGTGCAACGAGGAAGCGATCTCCCGACTTGGAGGGAGAGAAGACGACTTGAGGACTTGGAGGTAAAATTGCAACTGAATTAAAATGAGCTTATGGTTCCTGACACTACATATGAAACACCACTAGGGATCCTAGAGGTTTTACAACTAAAACCTACACATGCAGAAATAAACCTATGAATCTGATATATAAAACCTTGGGTATACTGAGGTTGAGCCTAGGGGATCTGCTGGGAACTTGAACTTGAAGTACCGCGGAGATTCCCTGCAAAGTGAATGGCTCCCGCCACTCACTTCAGAGGATAGAGACACGTCGGTCTCGTCACCAGTGTAGATTCCCAAGTAGGAACCATCATGCTGTACTTGATTAGTACATGGATACTTGTGACATCATCAGATGACGTCACACGTGCATGTGGGATCTGTTGTACCGTAATCCCTTTGTTATTTGCTACCACAATGCACGCTGAAGGTGGTGTGTCCAACACTAACGTAGGGCACAGCCGCACCTTCATGTAATGGCTAGGTATAGCCCATTACATTGAGTGACAGAACTCCCTGAACGAAACATCACGTTGCATTCATTAAGTTCACCAACGGTTTTGACCTTGTACTGGTTGTTAAACTTGAGTGAGATACGGCCCCCATGGCATCTTGTTGCGTTTCGATGAAAGCTGGAAATGAGTGGGAATGTGATGTGGGCCGGCACTTAGTGGTGGGTGGCAGGAAGTGCTCATGTGTACTCCCCCTTGTTTTGGTAATATTCTCGTACCTCACTGTATTTTGACAAATTCTAAATTTAATTTTTGCAAATCAAAATGAATAACGCTAGATACATTCCAGCAAGAGCATTTTGCAAAAACCCAATACAAACGACTGATTTGGGTGGCCCCATCTAACCGAACTTTGCGGTAGTCTTTTTGTTTTGAGTACAGTAGAAAGCAAGCTACCTTGTTCTGGTATTTTGGTTTGGCAAATTCCTTGTTTTGATATCGAAGATCATAGTCGGATCTGCAACCCTACCAAGGAGCTCGCTTCATTTCAAAAAGACGACTCCGAGGAAGCGCAAACGAACAAGTGAAAGAAGGCGTCATCTCGCGACGCATCCTCCGTCTGCACTCCGCTTTCGTCACTCTCGCATCACTTCGTGAACGTCACTCCTCGTCTCACGTAGCAGGGATACCGGTAGTCCGCACTAAAACCGTCACACGCTCGTGTCCAGCGTAGCGCATTGGCGACAGCAAAACATGACTGCGCTCGAGGTTGAAAGTGCTTCGACGAACCAGCACGATGCCTCGACACCAACAGCGCCTGTGGCGACGCCGCA
The DNA here is from genome assembly GCA_000143045.1 of Globisporangium ultimum DAOM BR144. NCBI lineage: Eukaryota > Oomycota > Peronosporomycetes > Pythiales > Pythiaceae > Globisporangium > Globisporangium ultimum. Next base: position 413,759 of record GL376599.1, on the reverse strand, counting down.
TGACGATGTCTCGGCAGTACGAACGAATGAGAAGAACGAGTGGGACGCGGCAGCACTTGAGCGCATAGCGACGACGGGGCCAGGGAAACAGTCCTTTGAGTTTCCAGAAGATGGATTGCGCTTTACATCGCGCTTCGACGGCGGTAATATGCGGAATGCGGAGCGCGTAGCGACCGACACGTACGACATTCAGCTCGCCGAGGATGCATCCGAATGCGGTATTTCAACAGGGTACACAACCTGGTTTCAGTTTGAGGTTCAGGTGCTTCAAACTTCTCAAAGCACAGATCGAAAAGACGTTGTGGTACCACGCGAGCTTCACATTGTCCTCACGAATATGAACGGACAAAAAGGGTTGTACTCGCACGGATACACAGTGATGTACTGTGCTGTGGATTCAAGCGTACTCGCGCCTGAGAAGAATGACGATCGTGTCTTTGACAACGAGAAGCAGTGGAAAAGAATACCGACACCATTGCGCTTTGAGAAATACACGCATACAGAACCAGTCTCTCTCAATGATAGTGCACAAGTGAGCGATCCTGAGATAACAACGCTGGCAGAAGAAGACGCGGCTCAGTCGAAAGATGTGGACCCACAACAAAAACGCGCACAAAGAATGAAGCAAGAAACCAAGATGAAAATGTCGTTTTCGTATCGCGTGCAATTTGCCCAGGAGCGCGTGCGGTTTGCGTTTTGCTACCCGTATTCCTTCTCCCGACTTCAACGCAAGCTCCACGCACTCGATTTGAAATATCGAGATCAGCCTGCAGCTCAGCGCGATCCAACTGCCATCCCCACTTCGTCAAAGTCGACTCCAGCAAATACTTCCGGTATTTACTACCACCGAGAGCTACTAACGCGCTCGATCGAAGGTCTCCGGGTGGATTTACTCACGATCTCATCATACGACGGGATACTCTCAATCCGCGATCCTGCGATCGCTGCGCTGCAGTTGACACAACAAAGCTATACACCCGTGGAAACCCAGTGGCGTGCGTTCCGTTTTGACGTCACAAAAAAGAAAACAGTGTTTATCTCGGCGCGCGTGCATCCTGGCGAGACGCCGGCGAACTTTATGCTCGATGGGATGCTTGCGCTGCTTCTTCATCCGACGGATGAAGGCGCAATCTCCCTGCGTCGCCACTTTGTATTCAAGATCATCCCGATGCTCAACCCTGATGGCGTGTGCCAAGGGTACTATCGCACCGACACGCGTGGAGTAAATCTGAACCGAGTGTACGAAGCGCCAAGCCCTAAACATGCGCCGACAGTGTTCGCTGCGAAAGAGCTGCTGCTGGATTTGGTTAAAGCGTGTGGGGGCGCTAGTTGCGACCAAGCGCCCGATAATGTCGTGTACTTGGATTTACATGCGCATGCGAATCGCCGAGGCTGCTTTGTGTATGGAAACCATGTGGCCACGGAGGAAACTGGGATCGCCCAGCAGATCGAGACGCAATTGTTTGCTCGTCTAGTCGCGCTGAACACGCCGTTTTTCGACTACTTGGCGTGCTCATTTGACAAGGAAAACATGTCGCGCCACGATCTGCGCGACAACAACAATGCGACGACGTCCCGTGAAGGCAGCGGACGCGTCGCACTGTACAAAGCCACGGGGCTGGCGTACATGTACACGATCGAGTGCAACTACAACGAAGGCCGACGCAATCTGAGGCTTTCATCCTCATCAACGACGCAGTCCCCAGTGGCGTCACTAGCTTCCAAGGCCTCGTCTGGACTGAGACGGACGTTTAGCCAGCCATCCTTGAATTCTGGCGAATCAACAATGGCGTCGACGTCGCTGGCTTGCCACTGCGGGCCTTCTGGCGGCACGCGGCTGTACACAAAGTACTCCCCAGCCGAATGGATCGACGTCGGGATCGGCTCGCTGGTGTCACTCTTGGATTTGTTCCAGTTGCCCGGACGAAGCAAGAACGTGCAGGCGTCGCCGTTTCGATCGTTGGACGGTATCCGCAAGAGCCTGTGGTCTGAATTGAAAGCCACGCAGCTTTTACAGCCCAGCAGCAGCGAGGCGACAAGCACCCAGAGCAGTAGTAGTGGCAGCAGTAGCAGTAGCAGCTCTCGTGGAGTCGTGAAAAGCAAGACGAGCTTGGGCTCAAGTGCACCGATTGTGACGCCGAGCAAGCGGCCAAGCGCGAAAATGTGATGTGGCACTAATCAGGTTGTAAAACGTCAAGTGCGTACAAGCGTTATCGTGATGTAATGACGTGGAAGCATTCGCCCTCATGGGTTCCTCTACCCAGCAGATCTTGCAGGACGCCTTTCGTCCACTTGTTTACTTGATTACACTCTCGTAGAGCAATCGAGCAAAGCAATCAAATGCAGCTTCACACTACACACAACGAACGCTTCGCTATTATCAGATGCGTTGCTGGTCTCGCTAGATTTCAAAACTGTTGCTGGCATTTTCCGCGCCCCGTAACTCTTTGAACCGGTCGTTCCAAGTGCTGAACATGCGGAGCAAAAGCGCGTTTGGTCCGCATCGCGAGCGTTCCGTTGGAACAATAGAAAACGATCAGAAAATGTGGAAAGAATCAACGAAAACGAGAGCGAATCGCGATCTGATGTATCATAGTTCGCCCTGCTGTTGAGTCGTACCCGCCCAGCTGTTCGGTGCGTGCCACCCTCCATTCGGAAGCAGCTTCGTACGTTGATAAGCGAGTTGAGCTGAGGTGAGTCGATCGGATACCAATGTGGGGATACTTTGTTTTCTGGTACTTGCTCACAAATTGAAACGCGCGCGTTGACTCGAAGCTATCGAAGCGTGACTTTTTTCACGCGACAAAGACAAAAATGGCGTCGCTCACGAACGGAACTCGTCGCTTTATGCTCGACTCGCTGTGCTCGGAGGACCGAGAGAGCGAGCTGCTGTCGGGCCTGAGCTTCAGTGAGGCTTACATCCCCAGCTTCCTCTTGAACGAAGAGAAACGCCCTGTTCCCGTTGAACAATCCTCCACGAACGAAGCTGGCGGTGCAGCAATGGCGTACCGAACGCCAAAGGCCAACATGGCTATGCTCAGTAACCAATCGGACCAGTTTCGCCCAGAAGCTGCGTCGCTCGTTCTGTCGATCCGTTCGGCAGAGGACTCTGTAAGCGACGAAGGCAAGATCGGCGTGTATGCACAGCGACTATCGATTTACAAGACGAATACTGGCGCTTCGTGCGTTGCGTGGACTATCGGAGGCTGCTTTGTCGGATACGTTGTCGCATTGCTGGTGTTCTTTACGAGATTCTATCAGAAGACGATCGTGCCGTGGATCCTGGAAATCTTGCAACCATATCTCGAGCCGTACCAGACGAAGGAAGACGTGGCGGCGTTTGTGTATTTATTGTGCAGTGGCGTAGTTCCGATGGTGGTTGCATTTACGCTATGGCAGGCTCGGAAAGACACCATTTTGACGTCGGCAGCGTGCCAGTCGGAGAGAGTCTCATGCTTGTTGCGGCGAAAGCCCGCCTGTTGGTCTCGCCTTGTTCCTGCGTCCGATGATCCAAGTGACTCTAAATCATCGCCTAGTCGAGTGCCACGAGTGTACCTGAATGCGACCTGGGGCGAAATCGGCTTCATGCTGCTGCTACTGGCGATAGACACGTTCATCTTCAATCAAGTGCTCGTCCGAGACGAGATCTCGTCGCTGTCGACATCGGCCGAGATGTGTCGCGCCATGGGCAAAAGCTGCGGGTACATTTGTCTGTTCACGATGCTGTGGCTGCTGCTGTTGATGACGAAAGACAGTTTCTGGAGAGAGTTTTTCCACTTGCCGTACCCTCTCGGCATGAAATATCGTCGGTGGCTCGGTACACTGACGCTGATGTTTGCTGTGCTCCATGCAGTTTGCCACGCCGTGAGTTTGTACCTGAGGCACGAACTCATCGCGCAGTTAGTACCCCACTTTGGCGCCATGTACAAGGTAATTCCGATCCGCGACGCGAATGGCGTGAATGCGTTTGGCGAAGTCGCGCTCGTGGCGATGGTCCTGATGACTGCCGTGTCGATCCCTGTGATACGGAAAAAGTTCTACGCATGGTATCTGAGTGCCCAGCAAATCCTGGGCACGATCGTCGTGCTCGCCGTGTGTGTGCATTTCCAGATGGCGCTCTGGTGGTTGTTCCCAGCGTTGCTGCTCTTCATTATGCAGAAAGTGGTCGCTGGAAGCCACGCGCGGTATCCAGTCGAGATTGTCGACATGGCGCCATTGCCAAATGGCATGACACGGCTTATCTGCAAGCGCTCAAAGGACGCGCATGCGTTCACCGCAGGCCAGTTTGTGTACCTCTACGCGTCACGGATCTCGTGGTTCCAGTGGCATCCGTTTTACGTTGCGAGTGGACCCCGTGCCCACGACGACACGTTCAAAGTGTACGTTCAGGCTGCTGGGGACTGGACGGACTCGTTTTTCGACTTGAGTAAACTCGCGTACGCGACCCAGGAAGCCCCCGCGATCTACGCCGACGGGTTCTATGGACCCTCGCACTCAAGTTACTACGAGCAGTATGGCTGCGTCGTGTTGTTCGCGGAAGGTATAGGCGCCACGGGCGTCATTGCCATGCTCGAGGAGCTCTTTCTCAGTGCAAAGCGTTCTACTGCTGGTACGGACGTCGACGGTACGCACACCCAAGTGTGGTTCCTCTGGGTCTGCCAGGACGTTTGCCTGTTTAAGGAGTTTGAACCGCTGCTGATGGAGATCCGCGCGTGGGATCCGAGGGAGAAACACTTTCGTCTCCGCTTGTTCTTGACGAAAGTGCCGACGCTCATGGAAATCAAGTACACGTGTCCTCCGCCGTGTAACTTTGTGCTTTCAGATACGAAGAGCGAGAGCAAAAACGATGGAGACTGCGGCGCTCAAGGTCATGTAGCCGACATGGAAACAGGGGAGAAGAGGCAAAGGCCGCCCCAGAACAAGAGTGGCTGCTTTAGGTTTCGATCGCAGCCTTTCCATGCGGCACTCGCGATGCCGCTGTTGAAAGTGTTTGGGCAGATCTCCGCAGTGGCCACGACCGTGGCGTTTGCGGTGCACGTTGAATGGCAGGACCACGTCCACGGGAGCGGCATCTTTGGTGGTGACGCGGAAGAAGAAGATGGGATATTCCGTCCGCTGCATCGGATCGCGTGTGTCGTCGTGGTCCTCCTAGGCTGCTTCAGCGTCTACATTGTGATCGGCTGCGAGGAACTCATGCGCTGGGTGCTACGCAAACGAACTGTCAGTAGCAGACCCCGACAGCAGACCTACGATATGGACTGTGATCGACTGGCACCGAGCAGCACGGCGTGGACAGAGATGAACTCGCTTCGGTCGAATCCTCAGACGCTGACAATGCCACCATCCACGACTGCAGAGCAAGAATCCACGGCGAGGGTCCCCGAGATGACGGAGCCAGATATCTTGGAGAAGCTCCGCATCCTGTCGCTGGAACCGGATCTGGACCAATTCATGGCGAGCGTCGCGAAATGCTACTACGCGTACGCAGCCGAGCCCATCGGCGTGTTTGCATGTGGAGCCCCAGCGTTTGTGACGATGACGGAGGCTGCGGTGGAGACCGCTAAAGAGCTGGACGGCCAGGCCACGTACTACTTCCATCGCATGGACTTCCAAGTGTGATGACAATGTGAAGAAGACCCATTTACTGCGGCCCGGTCTGGTACAGAGGAAGGTCGTGACGTGTCATATTTGCAAGAAAGTGTGCATCAATGCGTATAATGACACAGCAAAAAAACAACAGTCAAACAAAATGAATTGTCAAAGGCACTTAAACCCTCAGAGGAAAAAATCACAACAGGTACAATAGGAGTCCGAGAGCTTACAACGTCTTGCCGGCGGTGGCGCCTGCACGGAAGAGCTTGACGTTGAGCTTGGCTTGCTTCTCGACCTTCTTGTAGAGCTCTTGGCGGTATCCGAGTGGGAAAAGCGCTTCAAGGAGCACAAACATCGGCGCCGTAATCAACGCCTGGTCCAAGCTGTCAAGCAGTGCGGGTTTGCGGCGCTCGAACACGCCGTGGCCGATAAACTGGAGCGTCCAGGCCACGCAGTGTATTGGGAGCCCGATCTTCCATCCGGGCACACCGTACAGGAGTGGCGCGTTCTGGGAGACCCAGTTCGCGATCAGGAAGCAGCCGAACACCAGACTTGCTCCAAGGGAACCGGCACTGATGGCCACACGCACACATACAGACAAGTGACAGAGTTAGTGACCATACATCATCCTCTATACAATCAACAAAGGCAAGCACGTAGCAGTAGAACATGACTTACATGGGGTCCAGGAGCACGTACCAGACCATGTACACGGCCGTGATGATAGTGGAGCCGTTGAGCACGAGGTATTGCTGGAAGGGCAGGCCGAGGTCGACCCCGAGCGGCGCAGTGGGGCCCTCGCCGGCCACGGCCACGTCGGCGAACATGATGAGCGCCGTGAGTAGGATGGGCCAGATGCACATGAAGTGGATGTACTGGTTGATGTTGTTGTCGTGGTACGACAGGTAGAACACCAGCTGCTTCTCCAGGTTGAACCGGTCCGAGATGCGGCCCATCGTGCACTGGGAGCGAGAGTGAGAGAGAGAGACAGCTTTAGGATCTTGAGGAGTGCGTGGCGAATTGCGAAATGAGCCACGAAATGAATGGCGCCACATGGAACGCTTCAACTTGGAGAAAAAGGAACAACTCGATGCTAACTAGCTGCTGTCCTTCTAAATTTTCACTGCGGCAATATATTCATTTATACAGCTGCATATATGTGCTTATTAGTAGTGTGAAATTGCTCTATATTTTGCATTATAGTATACAGTGATTGCCCTATTAAGAGGTATATCCGCCAGGTTGAACATACCGGCTGCATAAAACAGGCTGCTTCCATTGAGCCAATCAAAGCACACTACAGTTATCATCATTTTTGCGGTTGGCTAAAATACATAATTATTTTTAACGAATCATTGTTTTTCATAAACTTTTCAGCGTCACGATTGGTTTATATTCATTGGATACCGTAATCAGATACTGCTTGGTCCCACCATTGGTCACATTGACACGAGTGTAGCCATGTGTGGCATCAGTACAACTTTGCGCGAGTCCCTCATGGCTCTCATTTTGTGCACTGCAGACGGACTCAACACGCGAGACGCTACGATTAGTATTTGCACATGGAATTCATATTTCTGTTATGGTACTCATCGCTACAACGCTGCTGCGTGACTCTGCTCCTAAGAGGACACGACGATCTCCTCCATGGTCGTGAGGTTGCGCGCGATGCCCTCGGCGCCGCTCACGAGGCAGTTGAGCAGTAGTAGCTCCTCCATCGACACTTTCTCGAATCGGTTTTGCTCCATGAGCCACGCGACGTACGCGGCCTTCATGCTGTTTGCGATGTCGCTCAGGCTGAAATCCTCCACGTTGAGCACGTCGTGCTGCCGCCGCATGGGTGAAAACGGCCCGGCAAAGTTTGTGCCCGTCGACGCGCGACGCATCAGACTGCCGATGTTCTTCGGCGTGAGCGCGGCCGTGACGTTCACACTTAACGACGCGCGCTCGCCCTGTGGCGTCAGTGCGTCGCTGCTTCCTCGCGTGCCCTCTTCGTTGATGCGAGGCAGCGCGCCACTGATCGAGTTTCGTCCACCAGCGACAGACCCTTGGCGTCGAAGCACGGGCGCTTTTGGTCCGTGGGTCTGGTATACTTCGACTTCGAGCTTCAGTCCGTTCTCCAACGCGTCCATAAACTCCTCAAACGACACCTTGCCACTGCAATCCTTGTCCACAATGTCCATGAACTCGGTCACGTACTTTTGGATCTCGTCTTCTTTCACGGCACCTGATTGCGCGAAGATGCTCTCGAGCATCACCGACACTTCGTCCGCGTCGATCTCGCCGCTGCAATCCTTGTCCGCGAGTCTAAACGCCTCCTTCATCTGCATGAAAATTGCCGTCTGCTCAGGATCCGAGTACAAAAAGCCATCGCTAAACAGCATCTGCAGCGTCATGAACGCGTCCGTGACCGACGACTGGAACTGGTGGCTGGCGGACGCCCACTGATGAAACACATTCTCTCCGTTGATGCCGTTCGCCTGATCGGCCTTGCCGCCGTCGCGAATGTCCACCGTGTTTTTCAGGTCCACTTTGCCGTTGTCCACGCGGAAGTTGAACCAGCGCACGAGCTTGAACAGGAGGTTGTTGTTGTTGAGCAGTCGGTGCGAGTTGTCGAGCACGGCTTCGTACTTCTGGTACGAGAACGCCGGACGCCACATCATGGGCTCCGCATTCGCTTCCTGCAGCAGCTTGCGCTGCTCAACGAGCAACGCTGGCACCTTGACTTGAAGAATGTGGCGCAACTCGTCCATCGTGTCTTCGTCGATCACGTCCGAGCTGGACAAGTGGTGGCCAAAGAGCACTTCGAAGCTCTTTTGGAGCTCTTTCAGCGTCTCCTGGATGTTGTTGCGCAGCAAACTCGTCGCACTCTCGGGACATAGCGCGAGCTCCACCAGGATAAACAGGATGATGCCCACGGATGTCTGCGCCAAGCTCGAGTACGACGAAATCGCGATACTCGCAGAGCTGTCGGTGCCTCCAACCAGGCAGACATCCGATTGCTTCAACAGAATGCCCGCGGCGATGAAAGCCGACACCAAACCGGCGTACGCACCATAGCCGCCCGAAAAGTTGACGTACATTGAGACCGCTACCCAGATGAAGAGCGCGAGGTCCGACAGGACGACATTCATGTACTTGGGGCTGCAGACCTGCGAGATGAAAAACTGGAAGACTGATGGCACGACACTCCCCGCGACAACACCAGCCACACGATTCACGGTCACGCTGAACGAGCCACCAATGTGGTTGCCCATGACGTACGCGACGGCCGACGGCGTCGTGGCGCTGTACGCGTACACGTACACGGCGAGGAACGTACCCATGAGAATGGCGACAGTCACCTTAAACGCCGAGAGCAGCTTCAAGCGTGTGTAGTGGTGGCACACGAAGAAGCCCTTGATGGACTTCATGATGAACGATCGCGCGCGAATACCGTCGGCGTGCTCTTTCTCGTTGTGACTGGCTTGGAACTCGATTAGCGTGCTGCAGAACGAGTTCAGCGAGAATAGGAACAGGTTGAGCGGCACGTTGCCTTCGACGTCCTTCGCAGTCGTCGACTTCTTGCGCAGCGTTCGCTTTTGGGTGGATCGATAGCGGTGAAGCGTGCTCTCCATCTGAATTTCTAGCGTCTTGATCGACTTGAGCTCCAGATCTGTTAGCAGCAGCGGCAATGCACAAAACACATAGAATACATCAGCCAAGGGTGACGATTTGACCAGCCAATTCGCCATAAGCATTCCAAGTCCCACGTACGCTTGGAGGACATGTGCACTTCTTCCGAGATCTCGTTCAGCAGGTCGCCAGAGCGCATTTGGATGATGTAGATCTCGCGCTGAAGCACCTTCATGTATTCAAAATGCAGATGCTCGTACTTTTCCAGTTGCATGGCGCTGTTGAGCGAGCGCAAGTCGGCGATCAACGAGCCGATGAGCCGTACGTAGTTCTTCATGACCGAGCGGTTAAATTTGAGGTAGTAGTGAAACCCGAGAAGCTGCTCCCACCACACGTCGTCAAGCAGCTTGTTCATGCGCTGGTGACGAGCGTTCGCGGCGTCGAACTTGCGGCGCAGCTTGAGTCTAAGGAAGTTCATGTGATCCACGTTCTTGTTCTTGAAGCAGTACGAGTCGACGATGATGTTGAGCAGGTCCAAGATGTCCTCAGACGCTTTCCTCGTCTCCGAACGAAGCCGGTTGATCGCACTGTGGAAGCAAACAAACATTGGGTTTTCAGTATATTCTCGTCTGTCACAGTGTACAGAGGGCAATACCAAACACGGACTCACAAGACTGGGTATGGGATGAACATAATAAAGAGCGAGATGAGGGTTCCGAGAAACCCAACGAGAAAGTACAGCTCCAGGTTGCGCAGGATGTTGGCAGTCTCAAAGGACGAGTCGCCCGTCGTCTTGAGCTTCGTGCCGTCCAACGGGTTCGCCGGGTTGATAATTGTCAGCGCTGCACCCAGGTGAAGTTCAGATACATACCAGAATAGGTCAACTTTACGACAATATACTCAGAGGAAATGTCAAAATTGTTCAGGGAAAACTCACCAAAGTACAGGTTGTTACCGAGTGCGAACTTCTTGGTGCTGTTCTCGAACGGTAGCAGTAAGATCACGACGGTGAAGAGCATAATGAATGGCAGGATCACGTAAAAGTTGTGCGGGTTGACCCAGTAGGCGCTCGAGCTGAAAGTCTTGGTGATGTTGTAGAACCCAGCGTACGGGTCCTCGGCGTTCGGGTCAGACGTGCGCACGTTGACGACGGCGAAGAGGATCATGTTATACACGAGCGCCATGCCGACGCCGTAGAACGCCTGGCACACTTGCTGGATCGTCGCGCCGGCGTTCTTTTGCGCCGAGAAAATGACCGCGACGGCGCAGTAACTGAGACCGCCCAAGTAGTACCAGTGCGGGAACAGGAACCACTTTTTCGAGTCCTCGTTGTTCGGCTCGTAGTCGGAGTCGCGCGTCTGGATCGCGGACGCGATGAGCACGCCCACAGCCACACGGATCGACATCTCGGCATTGAATAAAAACTCCGCTGTAGTCATCCACACGCACACAATCAACGATGTAAGTCATATGAACCTTGAATAAAAACGCGCTGTACAAGCGAAGAGACGTACGAGCAAAGCGCTCTTGCTTGAGGAACCCCTTGCGGTGGTTGCCCATGTCGATGTTCATCTTGGCGTTCTTCTCGCCGAGGTCTTCACTGCCGAACGTCATCTTGCGCACGCGCATGGCCATGGGGCTCTGGAACTCCGAGCCGTCCGCGACGCTGCCTCGGCGCGCGCCGCCATCGTGCGCATTCAGCGGCACCAATAAATCACTGCAGCACACACATAGTACAAGGAGCATAGACAACCACCTGAGTCAGCTGTCAAAGATACAAGCCTTTACAACTACACTCTTGGCGTACTTTTGAGGGCTCTTGAGGCCTCGAGAGCTCATCGTTGCTCCGTTGTCTCGAGTCCAAAGCGCTTAGTTGGAGAGTGCCGAGTGTTCAGTCAGGAAGGACGTCGTCACCAGCCAAGGCGGTGTTGTCGAAACGCGTGGCAGAGCCGCAAAGGAGGCGTCGGAAATGGTCTCAGAAGTGTGCGAAAAAAATGTGTGCGTCGCACGTGCGCAGCTCGCAAACCAGAAAGCGAGCTGTCGAGTGGCGTGGGGCGACTGACGAAGAGAGACGCACAGCGAGAGAGAGAGAGCCGTGGAGTACCAGCTGGGCGTGGCGCTGTGTTGCGTTCCCGCTCCTTCCTGGTGGATAAGAGCGATTCGTAACGCCTGTGGGCGGCACTGGGGGAAGCGGATAAATGCGCGAGTGAGTGGCGGCCGCGCGCATGACGGACGCCATGGGACTTGCTTCCCCATGCCCTCTCAGATGGCTGTCAAGAAAACAGCCATGCAGGTCACGCACACCTCTCATTAAAGGCGATGACATAAATGTGATCTGTTAGTCGATTATGTTTTTCCAAAGGTTGTTTACATAATGGATGCATTGTTATGTAAGGGATATCTGGATAGAATATGTATTGCTAAAGGTAACTTCAAGATAGGAAAGCGGGGCCACATAAGTCTTTGTCCTGGGGATCCAAAGGATCCATCCGGTACCTACTTTTCCTGTGGAGTGTGAGTCGTCTTCTTTTTTATATAAAGGGTGCTGCGACAAGGCGTCAGGGTTTGGTGCAATTCGGAGTTGCATCGGGTTGTCATTCAATTTTGACGCTTGATTGTTGCAGAACACGACGTCACATGTATCCACGAAAGCATTCAGTAACACAGTGCAAGCGCAATGGGTTCATGAAAATTTGGAAAAACGAGTATTGAAAGTGGCATATATATTCGTAAACACGATGTGAAATTTGCCGACAACGTGACGTTTGACCCCTGACCTAGAATGTTCCATGGAACAACAGATACAGTTAGTCTCGGTTAAAGAAGAGCATGAAGTATTGTATAACGTAATTAGTCGAGGTAAAGCTAAATACGGGCCGAAACTGATAGTTTGTATCAACAATTTTGTCAAATACCTTTCTTATTTATGAAATGTTCATCTATGTGAGACACGGCAGATAGATAGCCTTGGCACAATTTGTGGCTGCCGTTCATCCTATTTCTTTTTTTGCCAATTGCGCAAGATGCTGCTGGTGGATGATGCTGTGGCGCAGTTGCAGTTGCTGCATAAGCGCCGGTGATTCTGGTGCCATTAGTTTGGCGTATGTTGTGAGTGCAAGTGCCGACTGTCTGCCATTACTGTTATCAGCACACGAACGATGGGGATTAAAGTTGATTCATTGGTACTGACGTGTTGGAATGCGGCACTGAGCATAGTCCACATGATGAGTATCACGATATGTTCACGCTGAGAAAAATGACCAAAGGAGCCCCAGCTGCTGACTGGCTGAGAAATCTGTGTCAGCGTGATCATTGGCACCTACCAAGCAATTCACAGCCAAGAACAAGATTTCTTTGTGAATATGCGGCCATCGTCGAAAATCAATGCGTTTTCGCAATTATATAACTCGTTTTTCGAATCTGCTTTCTCTATTGGCGCCATTGACAGTAAATGGTCATGCTTGGCTCCAGTATATTGTAATCGGCATGTCAACGCTGCTCCGTTTTCGCGAGTGGCTTGCATTAAGGAGTGTGCATGCATTAAAAGCAAACTGGGGAACTATGATGACTCCGCGCCGTGTGAGTGTTCATTAACCCGACAACTTCACCATCTAGGCAAACGGCGTAGCGCATAGCAAATGATTTGCGCCTGTATGCAATGATCGAGGGACTTGTGTTAAGATTACCGATGAGAAAAAGCATCAGATGTGAACCTACTTTTCATTGTTGATCGTTGTTGCGAGGATACGTAGTATTAAGCAGACCCGCACATCCCGGTGTTCAGTGTGTGTTGCTGAGCCACAGGGTCCGCAACTCAGTGTGAGCTTCTTGTGATGATCGAGGGGGTTGGCTGCGCCATGTCGACACCAAATTGTTCTCAGGTTCCATTTTGCACTTAATGGGTTCACGAGAAAAGCGCATCCTCGTCTGGCTAATAGTCCAGAAGAACCTTTCTCCATGACTTCCTGTATGATAATATATTAAGGTAGTTATTGTTTCATTGACTTTGACAAAAAACATTTCTCATACCCTTGTATTAAAATCTATATTACTGTCTACGTCTTCCAATTTAAATTGAACAGAAATGATAAGAGCCAACGTCCACCAGAGGTTGCGGCGGCGTGTATGTCTTTCACAGAGCAGCCAATGGCAGTGGTTTTGCGTAAATGGACCGTTAGGATTGGCTGCCGCGCTTCTCTTCCTACGTGCCTCCGTTGTTCTTGTCTTTGTGTCTTGCAAGTGTCTCGCTCGCCCCCGCTCAGCGCACGTGCATACTTAGTATGCACTTGGGTCGCATTTCGCAATTCGCCTAGAGTATAAAACTCCAAGGATGGCGACAACTATTACAACGTCAGCTCCTAACCCCACAGTGCTGAGTCGTGCGCCAGGACTGACTCCGATGCGTGTCGTCCCCTGTGACCATCCGCATGCTGTGGATGCGCTGGCGTTCCTGGAGTCCATTGACGACATTGAGATCCACGACACGGTCAAACGCGACGGCGACGTCTACTTTGTCGTGGATGTGTACCTCAAGCACTGCACGAGCCACATCCCGACCACCCAGGTTGCAGTTTGGACGTCCCAGAAGAAACCTCCACAGCACCACCATGATATGTCTGCATTGGGCCATGCAGCGCTGCCAGACTACCGTCTCGAGAAGCGGTTTGCCGACTTTGCCGACCTTCGGTACCAGGTCTGGTCGACCGCGCAGAAGAAAGACGCGTGCGAGTGCTGCGTCCACTGCGAGGAGCTCATGGACTTCATCGTACACAGCATGTCGCAGCCGCGGCTGGTGGTCAAACTCGCGACGAGCACCAAGATGCGCAAGAAGCTGCTCGCGACGTTCTGCAACGAGTTTGTGCGGCTCGTGCTCCGGGGCAAGTACGAGCAGAGCACAGCGCCAGCACCACATCAGCGTTCTCACCACCATTCTCAAAGCCAATGTGACGTCTTTCAAATGATTCTTCTGCTGATGGAGCGGTTTTTCCGCAAACCACATGAAGGAACGACGTGACTTATCTTGATGCACGAGGAATGTTGCCGGTCAAATTTTTGGCTAAAGATTGCTTTCTTCGTTGACGATTTTGACTATGGCGTAAAGAAAACAGTGTGACGCAATAGACGGAGTGCTGTGTGCGTAGAATAAAGGATAGCAGTGAGGAAAAGCCCACGCATTTCACAGCCCTAGCGTCATGTCGAGTCGCGTGTTGCATGGAAACCGTCGAGGCATAATAGGTACCAATCGCCTGTGCTGGCATTGCAGGCATGAGGTGACACAGAATTTTCTCTACCATTTAATGAGGACGCGGAGCCAGCCGGCATGTGTACTAGAGCAACGTAAACCAGAAGGATGAACACCAGACGTATCATGCAAGTCTAATTGAGTCGCGTTGTGTGGGTTCCTACATAGGTATCAGTCATGAGAAAGAAAGGGAAAAATAGAGAGCGCATTGTCAGTCTCGGCCTATGCGATGTGGCAGCGTTCGCACGACGCCACGTGCTCGTCCAATCGCCTTTTTTTTCTATAATGCATAAAATTCACAGGAGCGCAAACTCTCTAATGTTTGGGGCGGCAACTTTCTAATCATTATTTTGGGTCTGTACCTTCACTCTGGTCTGCTGAACCCATCTACTAATGAGCTCCCTTACCTCGATTAGTAGCCTCTCGCTTTCATTAGAAGCCTCGTCCGAAAGGGTGTCTTACCACATCTTGAGAGGTACGACATTACATTTTCACCACACACACTGAACGAACATGGAGGATGACTGGCACTCTCCTCGTGCATTCCGCAATTCTCCAGCGTCTGCGCTCTACAAGTATCTTCACGTGACAAGGGTTAGTCTCCACCCAAGTACCTTCCTGCCCAGTCCAGCGTAACCAGTCATGCGACCCTACGATGCCCCGCACGAAGGCGTCTCGGCGAACGAAGCCACGGGGCTGCTCATGAAGCTGTCGTTCTTGGACCGGTTCCTGACGCTCTGGATCCTCCTGGCTGCGGGGCTCGGCCTGGGGCTCGGCCAGATCTCGGCGGTGCAGGACTTCATCGACGACACGACCGTCGGCAGCACGAACGTGCTCGTCGCCATCGGGCTCATCGTGATGATGTACCCACCGCTGAGCAAAGTGCGCTGGAACCTTGTGTGGCGCGTGCTTGCCAACTGGAAGCTGCTGATTCTGACGACGGTGCAGAACTGGATCATTGGGCCAGTCGTGATGTATCTCCTCGCGGCCGCGTTCTTCAATGACGACGTCGGGTACATGACGGGACTCAGTCTCGTCGGCTGTGCCCGTTGTATCGCGATGGTCGTCGTGTGGAATGCGCTCGCGGGCGGCGACGACGAGTACTGCGCCGCCATTGTCGGTATCAACTCGGTGCTCACGCTCGCGCTCTACTCGCCGTACGCGAGTCTCTTTATCAACGAACTCCCGCGCCACATGGGCATTGAGGCGTCCGAAGTGCACGTGTCCATCGGTGAAGTCGCCAAGAACGTTGGCATATACATGGGCGTGCCATTCGCGCTGGCACTGCTCACGTGGTTCACGCTGACGAGAGCCAAAGGGACGACGTGGTACTTTTCCAAATTTACGCCGCGCATCGGTGTGCTCACGCTCATCGCGCTGCTGTTCACGATCGTCGTGCTGTTTTCGTCCCAGAGCGCGCGCATCACGGACAACATTGACAAAGTGCTATACGCGGCGGTGCCGTTGTTGATCTACTTTTTCGTCATGTTCATCGCGTCGTTTTATCTGAGCGCTAAGCTCGGGGCCACGTACGAACAGAGCGTCGCGCTCTCGTTCACGGCCGCGAGCAACAACTTTGAGTTGGCGCTTGCCGTGGCGGTAGCGACGTTCGGGCTCAAGTCGGATCCGGCGCTCATGAGCGTCGTTGGCGCGCTCATTGAGATCCCGACGATGCTCGCGCTTGTGTACTTGGCGTTCTGGTTCAAGAAAGTGCTTTTTGCCGCGGACCAGAGCCATAATGGGGAGTGGGAACGCGAAGGTGGCAAGAGCCCCGTCCTGGAGACAGAGTCTCAAGGACACTACTGTGCGTAAGCAAGTAATAAGTCTCTTTCTCCTTCCTCCTGCTTTATTTCGTCAATTCGACCATTCCAGGTTTCATTGCCGCTTGTCGAAACTCTCCAACTCAAGGAAACAAACTCAAAAGAAAGAGGCACAAAGTTGTTTATAAAAAAAAGCAGAAATGATACAAAGGTGGCACAACTTACGAAAGAAAGGATAGAACAGAGTTCACAAAGCATCTGCTTGTCTTGATGGTGGCCTTGACCACGTCTACGACAACACGGAAGCTTCCTGCAACGCCGTCATGTTGATCGCGATGCCCTCGGCGCCACTGACGAGACAGCTGAGCAGCAGCAGCTCTTCCATCGACACCTTCTCGAAACGACTTTCTTCCATGAGCCACTCCACATACGCTTCCTTCATATTGCGAGCAATATCGTCGAGCGTGAAATCCTGCACATTGAGGACGTCGTGCTGACGACGCATTGGCGAGAGTTGCGTGAATCCGCCAGCAGTTCCAGTGGAGACAGCCGAGTATTTGCGTAGCATCACCGCGTCATTTTTTGGAGTGAGCTGCGCCGTGTAGTTGATCGTTGGCGTTCCTGCTGCCGCAGCGTTCGATGGCGAGTTCAGGGCATTTCCAGCATCGTGGTGAGCAGGTGCGCCTTCTTCCGCTTCTTCGTTGATTCGAAGAAGCGTTCCGCCGAGGGACCCGCGATCTGTTGGTGCTTTTCCTGCAATGATTGGAGCCTTTGGCTTCATTTTCTGGTACACTTCGACTTCCAGCTTCAAGCCGTTCTCAAGAGCGTCCATAAACTCATCAAAGGACACCTTGCCACTTCCATCTCGGTCGACGATGCCCATGAATTCGGCCGTGTACTTGTTAATCTCGTCTTCGTCCATCACACCAGATTGTGCGAAAATGTTTTGCAGCATCATCATCACTTCATCAGAATCGATTTCCCCACTGCAATCACGATCAGCGAGACGGAACGCTTCCTTGATCTGCATGAAAATCGCCGTTTGCTCGGGCTCAGCGTACACAAAACCGTCGCCGAAGAGCGTGTTGAGCGTTGCAAACGTGTCCATCATTGAAGTCTGGAACTGAGAGCTTGCGGCAGCCCACTTCTGGTAGCACGTCGCATCACCATCATCGTACGTGTTGTCATCGCCGCCGTCTCGGATGTCAACTGTATTCTTCAAGTTGACCTTGTTTTGCTTCACACGGAAATTGAACCAGCTCACCAACTTGAACAGCAGGTTGTTGTTACTGAGCAACCGTTTCGAGAGTTTGAGCACCGACTCGTACTTCTGGGACGAAAATGGAGGTCGCCACAGACTTGGCTCCGCATTGGCCTCTCCAAGCAGTTTCTCTTGCTCCGCGAGCAGCTTTGGGATCTTTACAGTCAAGATGTCGCGCAAATCAGCCAGTATTTCTTCGCCGATCACATCGGAACTCGACATGTGGTGGCCAAACAGAACGTCGAAGCTTTTCTGCAACTCTGCCAGCGTGTCTTGAATGTTTCGACGCAGCATTCGCGTGGCACTTTCAGGCAGCAACGCGAGTTCAACCAAAAGGAACAAGAGGATACCGACCGACGTCTGCGCCAAGCTGGAGTATGACGAAATCGCGATAGATCCGAACGTGTCGGCACCCCCGGGCAAACAAACATCCGACTGTCGCAGCAAGATACCAGCCGCAATGAAAGCCGACACCAGACCAGCATAGTTGCCATAGCCACCAGCAAAACGGAAGTACATCGACACAGCAACCCAGACAAAGAGAACGAGGCTCGTCAGCACGACATTGACGGCCCGCGGGTCGCAAACCTGCGAGATGAAAAACTGAAACACCGACGGCACAACACTCCCCGCGACTACGCCACCGACACGATTGACGGTGATGCTGAACGAGCCCCCGATGTGATTGCCCATGACGTAGGCAACCGCACCTGGGGTCGTGTTACTGAACGCGTACACGTACACGGACAAGAAAATGCCCATTGTGATGGCTGCGGTCGACTTGAATGTGGAGACCAATTCCAATCGCGTGTACGTGTGCCCAAAGAAGAACGACTTGACCGTGCTTGTGATGAACTTTTTGGCGCGCTCGCCATCGTCGTATTCCTTGGCGTTGTGACTGGCCTGGAATTCCACCAGCGTAGTGCAGAACGAGTTCAGTGAAAACAGGAACAGGTTCAACGGCACGTTACCAGCGATTTCTTGCACTGTGGCTTTCTTCGTGCGCAGCGTCCGATTCTGAATCGACCGATAGCGATGCAATGTGTTCTCCATTTGGATCTCTAGAGGGTGAAGTGACTTGAGCTCCAAGTCTACCGCAAAAAGAAGCAAAATGGTCATGTAAATCAGCTTTCGGATGAGAACGAAGTTGATAAAAAGAAAAACAAAACCACTTACGTTCCACCGAGTTGTCAATGCCTTCGCAGATTTCAGTGAGCAGATCACCCGATCGCAATTGGATGATATAGATCTCGCGCTGCAGCGTCTTCATGTACTGGATGTGCAGCTTCTCGTACTGCTCCAATTTCATAGCGTGGCTCAACGAGCGCAAGTCGGCAGTCAGTGACGTGAGGAGACGAACTTGGTTCTTCACCATCGACCGGTTGAATTTCAGCAGGTAGTGGATGCCAAAGAGCTGTTCCCACCACACGTCTTCCACGAGCGTCGCCATGCGCAGGTTTCTGGCGTTCGCCGCCTCAAACTTGCGTTGCAGCGTGACTCTTAAAAAGTCCATGTGCTCCACGTTCTTGTTCTTGAAACAGTACGAGTCCACGATGAGATTGAGGACATCGAGGATTTCACTCGCCGACTTCTTCACTTCCGCCCGGAGGCGCTTGATGCCACTACCAATACACAAGAGCAGCAAAGATCAGTTGAAGCTCTTATGTAGAGCGAAGTGGTAGAGAAAACAGGCATAATAGATGCAAACTACTTACAAGACTGGATATGGGACGAACGTGATGAACAATGAAATCAGGGTGCCGATAAAACCGACGAGGAAGTAGAGCCACAGGTTTTTCAGGATGTTGGCCTCTTCGTAGAACTTATCGCCCGTTTGTTTCAGCAGCTTACTGTTCAGTGGATCCGTCGGGTTGATGATCGTCAATGCTACACGCCAAAAAGAAAACAGTCCCACACAATGGTCGTGAGAAAAGTCATCCTCTCACACTGCCCTGGATCCCAATGCCACACATGCTCACCAAAGTACAAATTGTTGCCGAGCGCGAACTTCTTGGTGTTGGTCTCGAACGGGAGCAGCAGGATCGCGACCGTGAACAGGATCATGAACGGCAGGATCACGTAAAAGTTGTGCAGGTTCACCCAGTACGCGCTCGAACTGAAGGTTCTGGTGATGTGGATGAAGCCGTCGGTCGGGTCCACGGCAACCGGGTTCGACGTACGCATGTTGATGATGGAGAAGACGACGATGTTGTAAAGCAGCGCTATGCTGTTGCCGATGAAGCCCTGGCAGACCTCGCGGATCGTGGCACCGATGTTGTCCTTGGTCGTGAAAATCACGGCCGTCGCACAGTAGCTCAAGCCGCCCAAGTAGAACCAGTCCGGGAACAGCACCCACTTCTTCGAGTGCGGCGTCTGCGGGTCATAGTCGGACTCGCGCGTCTGGATCGCCGACGCGATGAGCACGCCGCACGCCACGCGGATCGCCATCTCCGCATTGAACTTGAAGCCCGCTACAAAAAGTCATACCACCATGTCAGAGTCTCATTATGACCTCCCGACAAGTACTTTACAGAACACCAACGTACGTGCAAACGCGTTCTGCTTGAGCATCCCTTTCTTGCGCTCATCCATGTCGATCTTGAGCTTGGCGTCGCGCTCCATCATCTCACTGCCGACCGTGTACTTGCGCTGGCGCGGGGACTTGAGGCTATGGAGCACGGCGCCGCTGGACGCACCCACCGTCGCAGCAGCTGATGAAGCGGGGGCAGCGGTCTCATCGCCCGTGTCGTTTAGGGGGATCGTTAGATCACTGGGGAAGCAGGGGACAAACGGCACTGTGAGCGGTGTATTAGCAAGACACAAACAGCAGCAGAGGCACGTACCTCTTGGGGCTTTTACCGCGGAAGCTCATGGTCTTCCGCCTTGTTTGCCGCTCTCTCTCTCTACGTGTCTGTAAGCGGAATTGAGGTGCGAGAAGCAGCGCAAATGGGCGAGTGCGGGTTGGAAGGCGGCAAGTGATTTCTGGGATTCCGCATCCTCCTCCCCCATGTGGTTTATATGAGGTTCAGTAAGCGGGAAGACCCGCGCGCTTTGCGTGCGCGCATCACTGTTCCCTTCGACTGGCTGCCCTTTCTAGTGTGATTACTGCAACCCACAAAAGTGTTTACTAATGAGTGCAGTGATACGGAGTGTACATTGACTTTAGAGGTACAGCGTAGATACCAGCCGTCTAATCGATTTTACTCGTGTTCTGCATAATATGCTATAAATACATAAATACAAAGCGGACACACATGTTCAAATACTCTTTGTATTATCGAATTCCCCTCTTTTCCAATACGTTGAATTGCATAACCTTAGTAAATGCATATCGAGATCTATGTAATCAACAGTTCACTTTCGATGACACTGTGGAGAGAAAAGTCGTCTGCACCCACGCTCCGATACCTGGTGGCTGCACTTTTTCGTGCTTGAAGATGCAACACGCGAAAAATTGTGAACATACAATTGGTGTACCTAACAAGGCTTTACCATATTGACTCGGAGCCACGCACCATACAATAGAGATGCATATACCGCTTGTGTAGAACTCGTAGTGGAGCGTCCCAAAAGACAGCATTCTAATGGCTCTCAACGCCTTTATTATGGATGACATATGTGGGCTTTTGTTTACCTGTGCTGCTCGCATGTCTGTGATTGTGTCGGCACGCACCAACCCATCCTGAACGCGCTCGGAACGTTCTGGCATCGCCTTTTGCAAAATGGCGTCTGCATGGGTTCGCGCTTTATTAATAGTCTGTGAAGCCATGCATACTGTATGGCACAACGTGACGCGGTGTCGCTTTTTGCTGTCGCAGAATTCCAGAATGCGAATCCCAGCCTAGTTATCGCACTGGTTTGAGTTAGAAGATACTATCTCGAATAGAGCGCCCTACTTCCCGGCTCAAATACCGGTATCTTACGGTATTGCTGTTATCAGGAAGAATATCAAGCCATTTGCTCAAACGCTATGCTTGGGGGTGAGTGTAGCAACTTTCAAATTCCACAGATGAATTGTACAAATTTAGTTTCTTTCGTAAGCTCCATTGTTGAAAAAAATATGCATTTATTAAATGAGCAATGTGAGTGCGAAGTAGCTCGTAGCTATCCCAGCACAGTGGCTTCACTCACCATTCCTTTGGATGCCTCTAAACCGGATATGAATAAACCTCTTGAAAGTGCGAAAGAGGCTTAGAATGCGGGCATTGATGAGTTGAGCATAATGCCACTTTGTATTACGCGCACTGTATGCCGTTCTTAACGGCAATTGCCACTGAAGAAATAGAAATTACGATGCAAAAAAGGCCCTCATGGCAAAAAAATATCTAGAGGGTCTTGTTGGCCGAGTGGAAGTTCTTGACGTTGATCTTGACTTGCTTCATCACGCGCTCGTAGAGCTTTGGACGGTAGCCCAGCGGGAAGAGCGCCTCCAAGAGCACAAACATCGGCGCCGTGATCAGCGCCTGATCCAGACTGTCGAGGAGCGCAGGCTTGCGGCGCTCAAACACGCCATGGCCGATGAACTGCAGGATCCAGGCCGCGACGTGGATCGGGAGCGCGATCTGCCATGCTGACACGCCGTAAAGCTCCGGCGCCGCCTTCTCAAAGTAGTTGGCAAACAGGTAGATGCCAAAGATCATCGCCGCGCCAATCGTGCCCGCGCTGCAATAAACAAAATAGAGTGTAAAACCACTTACATCAGTGCGCGCATTGACGCAAAGAGTATGCACACAAAACAAGCAGTAGTTGACTTACAAGATGTCGAGCGCCATGTACCACGCCATGTAGAGCGCGGCCATGGCCGCCGAGTAGTTCATGATCATGTACTGGCTGTAGGGGAGGCCCGTGAGAAACGCCGGCTGCTCCACGAGCGGCTCCGTCTGCGCGAGGATCATCACGCCCGTGATGAAGATCGGCCAGATGCACGCGAAGTGGATGAGCTGGTTGGTCTTGTTGTCGTGGTACGACATGTAGAACGTCACCTGCTTCTCCAGGTTGAAGCGGTCCGAAATGCGGCCCATGATTGCTACTGCTACTGGTGGACTTGGACGCTGCTGCTGTGCGCGGAAGAAACGGAAGTGAGCGCATGGACGCAGAGACCGCGGCGAGGGATCGCCACTTGCATTTGCGGTGTCATGTTGAACTGGGCAAATGCGTGGCAGTCTTGTTTGTTCCATCATCAGGTAAATTTTTGACCAACCAAATCGATATTTGTGTTTCGATGATGGCATTTAGAAACTTCAATTGGTGTAAACTAGGTAAGGAAAGCAAACGTGAAGAAGAGTGTTTCAGCCAATCGATCGATTTATTTGTGATAAAGACATGGGATTGGTGGAAAAAAGGGGCGCTTCGTAATCAACACAGGACCAGATTTCCACTTG
Organism: Globisporangium ultimum DAOM BR144; assembly: GCA_000143045.1. Lineage (NCBI taxonomy): Eukaryota > Oomycota > Peronosporomycetes > Pythiales > Pythiaceae > Globisporangium > Globisporangium ultimum. Next base: position 390,908 of record GL376599.1, on the reverse strand, counting down.
GTTCCACGTACCTAACTTGAAGAAACATGTGTTTAACACGAGGTCTCCATAGTGAAACCAAGTGTATACTCAACATGCGCGCATGCGTGTTGAGTCCTGCGCGATGGCCCCCCAAATACGCCTCAGGAGACCTTACTGGACGCTGTTTACCTGTTGGCCCAGCCCGCGTTCTACGAGACAACGCAGTGGCATGCTTGGTCTCTGTCGAAGTTGGCTGATTTGCTGATATCTTAGGCTTGGATTTGAAGCAGCCACGTTGCTCCCTGTGCTGTCGCAATGGTTGCGTGCGCACACGCAAGAGCCAAGTCACCACAGCTGATGTCCAATTTCTTTTCCTCATATAGATAGGGAGCCATTTTGCGCTATTTACTTGATACAAATCACATGCAGTTTCTTTCCTCTCTTCTCCGTCCGTTCTTTCTCTCCATCAGTCCATCATCATGCCACCATTCGCGCCGTTTGACTCGTCGACGAGGATGTTGTCCATGATGCACTCGTTCAGGCGACCGGCAAGGTCTGCCACGCGCTTTGGGATGCCCAGAGTCGCCAGCAGCGCTGGATGCGAAGCGATCAGCTCGACTTTGTCCACAGGTGGCGTCCCATTGCATCCTGCTACTGGCGTCGCCGACGCTGCTGGAACTGGCGGTCTCGCGCGCTTGAGCTCCTCGACGCGGATGGGGCGGCTCACGAGACTGAGTAGCATCTTGGCAGCCATCTTGGCCGAGAATCGCGAGAGCGTATACACTCGTTCGCCGTGGCCCGCGACGGCACCGTCCGTACTGATAGATGTGCGTGCCGTAAGCACGATCTTCAACGACGCGTTGTTCGTGAGCAAATCTGAGAGGAACACGCGAAAGCGGTTGCGGCGCACGTCGCTCTGTAGCAAATAGTCGCAGCCATCAAGTACGAGCAGCAGCTGTTGTGCGTGGAACTCGACGCGCGCCTTGTGCTGCGCCAAGTGGTCCTTGATCAGCGACTCAAGCTTGCCGAGCACGCGGCACTTGGCGCTCTTGATGTCGATGTGACGCCGTATCATGCTCTGCTGGTCGTCCTTTTCGTCCTGCGCGAGCTTCGTGATCGAGAAAATGCGCACGCCGCCTTCGGACGTGATCCGCGGTCCGACGTAGTTGGCTACGGCGTGCGCCACGGCAGTCTTGCCGATGCCTTCCTCGCCGCAAATCGTCACGAGCCGCGTGATCCGAGACTGCGTCAGCATCAGCGCCAGGCAGATCTTGTACACCTCAATCGAACGGTTGCAAAAGCCCTGGCAGATCGCTGGGAGGTCGTCGAACCACAGCTTCGGGTACTTTTTCAGCTTCAATGGACCCAACTCCATCGTCTTCCCAGCTTCGACGGCCGCCAGCGGGAAAATGATCTCCGAGTGATCGCCGCCCTCAGGCAGCAGCAGGAACTTCTCGGCCACTTCCATGGGACCACGGATGTTCGGTGACTTTGCGACGGCCTGCTGGGCGATCGTGAAGCTCGCGCCGACTGACTTGCCTGTGGCCAGCGCCAAGTAGAACGACCGCGTGAACTCAATGGCCGCGTAGTCCTCGATCTTCTGGTTCGTGCGCACGCCAATGACGTGCGGGATGCCACAAGCGACGAACGCGTACGCCAGTGGCGCCGACGAGCACGCCGAGACAAACGCTAGACGCAGTGTTGACTCCCCCGAGTCGCTGCCGCCGGCAGAGAACAGTTCTTGCAGCGAACTGTGTGGAATGGGATGCACGAGCCCCATGCCATCTTCAAAGTACAAGTGCTTCTCATCGCCGTGACCCGAGAAATGCAGCGCACGACAGCCGATCGTCACGATTGTGCGGAAGTTTTCCGTGTTGGCGAACTTGGCGCACACATTGATCTGCCGAGGGTACTGGTACAGCTTTGAACCTGCGGTCGTCGTCGCCATAGCGCTAGTCGAGTTCGCGATAGGGCGTTTCGCGTACTTGGACGCCTCGATGAGGCTCTGCTTGAGGATCGAGTACTCGCGCTTGACGTCCAGCTCGGCGATCGGATGGTACTTGCCCTGAATGTCTTTGCCCACGAGCGGCGACGAGAACAGCACGCCAAGTGTGTACTCCTGGAAATCGCGGCCCTGCTGTGACTTGTCTTGCGAGTCCAGCATACGCAGTCCGCCGTGGTTCTTGCTGCTGTCGTGATCCGCCGCTACCTGCGCGCCACGCACGTGCGGGTCCTCGACGACGTATCCGAGCAGCACATTGCCCTGTCGTGACGACAGCAGCGTGATCTTCTGTCCGTCTTGGAGCTTGTGTTTCTTCTCCTTTTGCAGCTGGATGCCGTCGATGCGAATCCCGTTCGTGCTCTTGTCCGTGATGTACACGCCGACGGTGTGCGTGTTCGGGTCCGTGATGCACTCGACGACGCAGTGCACGCGACTGAGCTTGATCGGGTCGATGCCCGACGACTTTTTGTCGAAGATGTTGACGTAGCTGTCGCGTCCCAGCTTGACGATCGACCGCTGCCGGTGGATCTCGATGCGGTACAGATCGTGCTTCTCGAGGTCGTTCTTCTGGTACGCCGTGATCGCGCGGTCAACCTCCGGATGCAGCACGAGCCGCATGACACACATGTTCGGACTCTCCTCCAGCGTCTGCGTGCACTCCTGCGTGTTCTGCTGCGAGATAGAGAGCACCTCCATGAGGTTCTGCGAGCCCTCTTTCATCGCCTGGTACTGCTCTTCGGGCGTCATGTAGTCCGGACCAAGAAGACCATCGCTGCTCTTGCCTTCGCGAAGCACGCTGCTGCTTCGCGCCGCGCTCATAAACGGCAGCGCGTCGCGATTTCCCTTCCCACTGCCATTATTCACACCAACAACCGGCGCAAACGGCGACGCACGCAATCGTTTCGCGTTTGCACCTTCCCCTAGGCCACCGTTGTCGTCCGGATCGCGCGGCGTCTTGTTCGACGACGATGACGCAAACGACGAGAACGACGACGTCGCGCCTGCAAATCCAGCAAACCCACTCGTGGTCGTTCTCGTCACGGGAGAGCCATGCGCGGCGGCCGCCGACCACCGCTGCAGCACCACAGGCGCATCCAACGCGTCGCCTAGTTCTTTGTGAACGTAGCCGTCGCCATCCGCCGCAACGAAGCGGCGCTTGCGCGTGTCTGTGGCGAACGGCGACAGCGGCACCTTCCTGCTGCTGCTGTGGCGCGGTGGGTGGAGCTGCTCGGCCACCATTTTGCACGTCCGCTCTTTGGATTCTGCTGCCACAAAAGAAAGAAATGTGCGGGCAAAAAATTGCACTCGTAAATTACGAGCACAAAGTCGGTAAACTACGGAGTGCAATTTACGGAGGGGAACATTGTAACCATGAGTGTTGGTCCCATCAAAAAGCGGATTTGATGAGCATCAAAAGCAGTTCGAGGCTGACGCAGTGAAGGTGTGCAGTTATATGCCGACACAACAGTTGTGACGCATGTTAAGCATTGTTGCCGCTGGCTGCATGGACTCAACGATGCCACTTGTGTTGTAGTGCCCGCGTACTTGTACAGTACAGCACCACACTTTGATTTAGAGCAGAATCTATTTCACCGTGGATTGGATGAAAATAAAATAAAGAATCTATTTATCAACCAATGAAAAAATATTGAAGTATGCAATACATTCTTCCAGTGCCATGTAGGAGGGCGCTGCAGCTAGCAATCCGGTGGGTTTCCACACGTGGTGCTTGATTGCTGGAATCGTTGTCGAAATTTTTTGCATAAATTGGGACAACAACGCGAGAGGATCAGCACGTTGCGATGGTGTTGGCAGGTTTCAAGGATCCGGACTTACCAGTGAGTGGTCCATCGGTTGTCCAGCTGAAGGTGCGTCTGGAGGCTCGAGAATATGGTGAGATGGTAGCGTTGCGCGACGAGTTGTACCGAAACTTGATAAGCTTCACAGGAGACACAATTGACTCGACAAACAAGAAAATCGGATGTCATTGGACTCTTGGTGTCTGCTGTCGTTGGAGGAATCAATTGAAGGAGGCGTGGAAGCTTCACAATTTTCTGCAGGTTGGTAACTCAAGTGGAAGAGGCAGCGAAGCTGTACTAGCAACAACAATGGCAACAATGTAAGGGGCGACCCACAACATGCAAGCCAAGATCGAGCGACTTACCGAGGTGCAAGCGCGATTGTTCGAGTGCGTCAGCTCCAAAGCACCCCCAGCTCTTTCGGTCAAGCTAACAATGTCACTAGACGCGCAGATGGGCGAAATCCTGGCGCCGCCGGCGTCACCGCTCGAAGGATGACTTAACAGCTGTTCAAGCTTCTTTTGTGGTAGAAGACGTCCGACAAAAGGAGCAGCCTCTGCGATTTGAGATAAAAGCGTGCGTTAACGTTATGGTGATCTTAACCAGCGGCAACATCAAAATACCACCAGAGCCAAATACAAGCAAAATTACGTACACTGCGTGGTCTACCATCTCAAGTGAGTAGCGAGAGCCAATCACTTCGCAGGGAATCTCCACAGGACTTCAAGTTCAAGTTTCCCGAAAATCCCCTAGGTTCAACCTCAGCGTACCCAAGGATTTATATATCAGATTCATAGATTTTATTTTTGCATGTGTAGATTTTACTTGTAAAACCTCTAGGAGCCCTAGTGGTGTTTCATATGTAGTGTCAGGAACCATAAGCTCATTTCAATTCAGTTGCATTTTTGCCAAGTTCCTCTCAAGTCTTCCTCTCAAGCGCAAGCGTGCTGTGTTTGAGGCTGTCTCGGATAGCCTCCTACACATTACGTCAGACTCTACTATTAATGCTTCAACTAATGCTAAAAGATCGTCTAATTTACATCCTGGGGCATGTTTAGTTTGGATATTTGCTACCAAATTGCGTTCGTCAATTGCTTTTCCCATCGCATCCCTAAGCGAACCGATACTCTTGCTGTCAGACAGGCTATTTGGGAACTTTTCTCGCAAGCCTTGGCCACTTAAAAGTAGTATCCTACAACGGTTGCCTCCGCGACAACCCCGTCTGACGCTCGCAATCTAGCACTCGTTTTTTTGCAGAAAACAGAAATTGCAGTTAGAAGGATATAAAGTTTTGCTATGGTGCATTTACATTGTTTTTCATGATCTGTTAATCTGGGTCAACGCGCCTATTTCCAGTCCAACCTGGATCAAAAACTCATCGAAGCATTTTGATGCAGCGAGCACTTGTCCTTTGCTGTCCGCAGGAATGCTCACTCCTCTTGGAGTGCGCTGCATGGAGGCTGTAGGCTGGCGAAGAGAAGAATCTATCAAAGAATCGATATGTGGTTTCCCAATAAAATATGCGCACGCTTGTCGTGTGATGGCATGAACGTTCCTCTATTAAATGCGATTCAGAACGAACCGACATTATCCAATAATTAGAAATTTGGGGGATAATTGGTATTGTAACGGGATTATCTGTTACACGGCGTACACGTGCTTTGAGGAAGCGCGCGGGAGGAAAGGGCACAGCGATAACGCTGTGTCCAAGAGGAAGGTTGGAACTTTACACAGTAGTGCGCAAAACGAGAAGTGAATTAGAATTTTAAAGTGCTAACATGCAATCGTTCTGACTGAAACCTACGGCATCTATCATTGGTGGATAGTCGGGTGTCCAGTTCGACTGTCATCCAATGGGATTAAATCTTAATGATTTAGTCCTATTGGCTAATATGCATTGAACACTGGTGGGTTTGGAAGAGGCGGTAGAACCCATGTGGGTGAAAACCCGCACTCTCCTGACCCAAGAACCCATTACAGGTATGTTCAGTTATTCAATAGTGAAGCAGTGACACACTCATGGCAGCTTCAAGTTACGGTTGACCAGTTTGTCCCACGTCAAGTATCCCATTTATCCCACCTTTTGTCCCATTAAAGTACCTGCAGTCTCATAGCCCATTTTGAAACGCTGCTTGTTACTAGTATCATCTGGAGTACCTGGTGACTTCTCTGCTGTTAAAGCGTGTCAGGAACGGCTGTGCAGCATTGCGAACCGCCGCTTAACTGGTCAAAAGAAGACGCGCAGTCTGGAGTGAGCAACAAGATATTGAATAGCAGCTAGGTCACCAGGCTCTCGTTGACAAGAACCGTTGCTGAAGCTTCATTTTCTAATGTGGTCAGTATGCAATTTGCTTTCTATATTTCGCTAAGGAATCCTCTTGCATGGGCCAAACATCAGTGCGTTTGGGTTCATGCACGCTGCACTAGCGCTCGATGTTCAGACAGCTTAAGAGATGGGAACTGGCACGCTAGCGGAGTTTCTGTTTCTACATCATTTTTCTTTCCAGAATTAGCGAAGACCGAGGCACGTTTGGGTTGTTATGTAGAGATACATGCGCAGCTAATGCTCGGCATTTTCCACGAACTGCTACATTTGCAGTGCTTTTTCTTCTTCAAGAGATTATAACGAATGAAAACGCCTCACTATCGTGTGTGAAACGGTAGAAAGAGGTGGAACTACGACGCAATGGATTCACGCTGCGTTTGACCTTCTCTCTTTATCGATCTAACTGGGAGAGCTCCTTGCAAAAACGACGATGCTGCGCTTGACTCCAGGAACAGATCAGTCAAGGAGTATTTCTCCTGGGAGTTGCATTCTTTTGCCATTCTCAAATTTGCTGCTAACCAGTAAATTCCCAACTCCTGACTCGACTAAAGCGGAACACTCTTCTCTGCAAAGCCACGATGATCATGGCAAAGCTGCTCATTGTTTCCAGTGCGCTACTATCAACAGCAACGACGATGGCCGACACGACCACCCCGTGCACGATCGAGCAGCTCACGTCGTACATGACGACGCCGTACACCAAGACGTGCATGGCGCAGTCGGATCTGGACTTCACGAAACTCACAGGGTCCCCCACGAATTCCCAGCTCACAAGCTTCTGTCAGACTGACACGTGCACCCAGCTCGTGAAAGAAGTGCTTGCAAAGAACCCCGTGGATTGCCTGTTGCCGATCGGTGGCCTCACGTTTGTCTCGGGGCTTTTCGAGCCCATTCGGTCGTTCTGCGCTGTTAGCAGCGGCTCAGAATCTACCACGTCCAGTAGCAGCATGAGCGGCAGTGGCAGCAAAGCCTCGGCGTTAACCAGCAGCAGCAGCAGTGAAGCCTCGGAGCCTGATGTCACTACCGCCAACGCCGTCGACAAAGAAGCGGATGAATCCAGTGGTGGAGACAGCAACGGCTCGGGCGCAGTGGTGGACTCAGCTAAACCCGCGAACTCAACAAACTCGGACATTGAGGGTGGCGTGAATGTCGGCGACTCGTCCAGTTCCAACAAGACATCGGCTAACGAGGACCAGACGGCGGACAAACCAAGTCCCACGCCCGCGTCAACAAAGAGCGACGCGATGACGAGTCTGGGTCAGGTGTCGATTTGGGCCATTCTCAGCATCTCTGCTGCGCTGGCAGTCGTGGCGTAAGGGGGTCGAGTGCATTACTCGGAAGCATGCGTGTCTGTACTACGTGGTTCTGCCTCTTTGGATGTACGCTGGAATAATGGCAAAAACTGATTTTGCGCTGCACCACTTAATCGTTATTATCCACTTTGTGGTATTTTTAACCGCGATTATCTTCTAGCGTTCCGAACGAAAATGCTTACAACCTTTTGCTACTACATGCACCTTTAGTAACGACTACTTGTGCAATGTAGTAGCTATAGAAAGGTACTTAAGAAAGGTCAATTTTTATTTTTTCTAGCATGTTGTTGAAAAATTAATATGTATGTAACGATTTACCTTTATAACTATGCTAAATATTCCATATTTTACGCATCTATAATCTGCCTAAAAAGAGCCAGCCCAAAGAGTCATATCACTCAATATCAGATACCCGTCTACATTACATGTTACTATTATATAGTGCATACACTTCTTCGAGTATTTATTTTTTCACCTTTATACTATAAGTAAACAATTTCCAGATATGTCTTACCTGTTATAAAAGGACGTGTACCTTCTGCCCCATCCATCCATTAATTATTACGACCACACAGTAACCATCACGTTCCTGCAGATGTGGGCGAGCAGCTCATTTCCTCACTCCGCCATCTTCGCATTCGCGTCGCGCTCCCCTTATTGACCAGCAGCACCCCACAATGAAGCTCCTTGCGTTGATCTCCCTGCTGCTGCTGGCCGGCGCCTCGTCGGCAGCCACGATCCCCGAATGCCAGGTGGGCGGGCTCGGCGCGCTGACGCAGAACCCGAGCCTGTCGACGTGCATCTCGACGTCGGGCGTCGTGTTCTCGGAGCTGACCGACACGCCCACGGACGCGCAGCTCACGGCCATGTGCGCCGCCGACTCGTGCGTGGCGCTGCTCAAGGCGATCCTGGCGATCAACCCGGCCGACTGCACGCTGCCCGTGGGCGTCGGCATCGCGCTGCGCAGCCAGCTCGTGGACCCAGCTGTGGCGTTCTGCAAGAAGAGCGGCGTCTCGGGCTTCGACGCCGCGAGTGCAGGCTCCGCCTCCGGCTCATCCTCAACCAGTGATGCTTCGGTGGGAACCGTCAAGGCAGCAGACACGGCGGGGTCCAGCGCCGACGCCACGACGACGACGTCGGTGCCATCGCCAACCCCCAGCACCACCACTAACGCAGCCGCTCACGTCGTGGGGACCGCAGTGTCCAGCGCTGTGGCTGTCGCGCTCGCGGCATCAATGTGGTGATGATCTTTAACGCGGAGAAGAAAAAAATACTTACTTCCCATTAAATATTAGTGCGTTGTTTGTGTATGTTTTGCTAAGTTGTATACAAAAAATGACATATCATCACAATATTCCTAGCTACTACTTTTCACTCATTCCACACGAGCGTTCGATGCACTTGTCGGGCCGCAAACGCAAAGATCTGCTGCAACACGACGGCGTCGAGGCTCTGTGTCCCGCAGTCCTTCTCCACAGTGAGCAGCGCGAGTCGCTGCGCTAATCCCAGAGGCTGCACTTCGAGTGGTTCGTTCTCGTAGATCGCAAAGCGGCCGCGCAGCAGGCCGTCTGGGTCTTCTTTCTTGCCCAGGATGACCGTGTGCAGTGCTGTTTTGTTGGCTTGAAGCGCTTTGCCAATCGCCGCGAGTCCTAATCTCCCAATGGGGTTTTGATCCACATCCAGGTACATCAGGTGCATGGCCGCACCTGAATAATTTGACTTTGCTGCATCATCATTGCTGCCTGGGCTGCTGTTGCTGTCCTCACGTTCGTTCTCTGTACAGCGTACCAGGTCCATGAGACACCGAACGTCACGATCTTTAATGTGGTTCTCGGCGAGGATAAGTGACCTCAGCCGCGTTTCGTTGCGCTCGTACGCATCCGTAATCGCTGTGATCGTGGTGAGTTCGCAGTCACTGACATCGAGATGCAGCAGCTGCGGACAGCACTTCATGATCGCAACGAGCGCGACATTGCTCAACGGATTATTTCGAAGCTCAATATGCTGCAACGAGGCTCCTACTAATGGGAACAGTTCGCGAAGCACGTGGCTGATTCGCTCCGTGTCCTTGTGCACCAACGCATTCAGTCGCAATGTTTTCAACGACGAGACAGCACCGTCACCACGGACTTGCTGCTGTCGCATCTCCATTGCTAAGACAGACTTAGAGCGTGTCCATAAGGCTCCATAGCCAGGTACCAGCACGCATGTCCACCGCTTGCTATGTTGCAGCACTTCGAACCAGACGCTCTTATCGTTCAACTTCAGCGCAATCTCCGTGTCGGAGGTTTGTTTCATGGGCCACAGCGTCGCATGCTCTTTCAGCCGCGCACCGCATCGTCGATGCAACGTCGGTCTAGTAACACTGGTGCCAATGCGATCGTGCTCGGTATACAGTGTGTGGACGCCCAGAAGCTCGTTTGTGTAGTTTGCCATCGTCAGTACGCGCATCATCGCGTTCACGGCGTCGTGTGTCAACACATTGCACGAGATGTCCAGACTCTGCAATCGACTTCTCGAGGCGCGATGGAACACGCCGAATGCGAGCCAGGCCCAGGGCAAACACTGTGCGCCATTGAAACGACGGAAAGAGCCTTCCAGTGAGAGCTCTTTCACTGATTTGCGTGTCCAAGAGCTCATGTGGATCGCTGAAAAGAGGGACGAGACGCGACCCACGTTCATCAGATTCCAGTCAAATGTAAAGCGCTCCACGAAGTCGGCATTACGGCTTAGGAGATCAGTTCTTACACTGGACTTCGAAGACGGTGGTTCGTCCCCAGAATCATTCTCGACCGCAAACAACTCGGTCATGAGCGTCCCGAAGCTCGCTGCGTACGCCTCCGAGTCGGCCTCATTGATCACTTTGTTGAGCACGACTTCACGTAGCGACGCTGATGGTGCTGCGACCACTTGCGCTAGCCGCGCGAAATCGCTCTTCACTAACCGTGACGCACTCAGATCCAAGATGACGACTTCGTAATAAAAGAAGTTCCATGCGGCTGGATCTGGATCCAGGCAGTTGAGGTTGCTGCTTGGACTCGCGGTTGCAAATCTGTGAGTGAACTGTGCCATCCAAGCCGCACGTGTGGAGATCACGTCAAGGAGCTCTTGAACCTGCGCAACCGCGTTTTCCCCTGCACCAGTAGTCGTAACGATACCGGTAGTCGATTGCTCCGTGGGCCTTGCCGCCTCAGTCTCCATCGACGGCACATGGATAACCTGGTGTTGCAGATCACAGCGGTTCAAGAGAAATCCAATCTCGATCCGCCGATGTGATGATACCTCCAGAGTATGCGTCGCCATGGCGTCCAATTTGTCCATCGCAGCGATAAACGCGCTGCGCATGCCATGCGGTCTCGTTTTCCGCGCTTTGCACTTTCTTCCCGTGAGAAACGCGCGGCAGAGCGCGATCAAGTCCAGCGCGATGTGCATATACGAAAAGTCGAGCAGGAACTTTGGCATCACTATATTATAATCATCACGTAGCGGCTTGGTTGCAGCGGATTCCTCCTTTGGTCTCACAGCGCGGTGACAATGGGCATCTAAGAACCGCCGCCAGAACCCCGGATTCCCGTTCCACGAGAATGCGCGCACACTCGCGACTGCGCTCAAGATACTGAGCGCCTCCAGCTTGGCTCGAACGCTCTGGCGACGCTGTTGTTGGTCGTTGTCGCTCCTTGGATGCGCCGCGCTCGATGTTGCGTCGTCAAAGCGGATGCAAATCCAGGGCACACCATCGCGATCGCCGCCAGCGTCCGTAGACGCTGTGAAATGGGTGGCGACATACCGCGGCGGCTCCAGTCGCACGTGGCCGTCGAGACACGTGCAGAACTTGGCCACGAGGCGCTCCACGTCGCTCGTAGTACTGTTGTCATCCGACCACGCCATTTTTCACTTTGGCTGTGAGGATCTAGCTGCTGCGCTTCGACATCCTCCAATAGATCCCACTCCACTCTGTAAGTTGATACGACCGTTGATGCGTCTGGGAACAACAGCCGCCGTGAGGAGGGCTTTCACTGTCTATCTTTATAATCCAATGCTCTGTGCATTTGTGGCATGAACATGGGGCATTGGTCAACTTGGTCTCTAGAAGATCACTTTATTGCGTAAAATGTCTCCACTTTATCGAACAAATAGCGCATTGTGGATGTCTTCTTGAGTCTTGTAGCCTCAAGTTTCATTTGCTTGTCCTCAGGCGTTTGCCCAGCTTCGGGCGCTGGTCGCTTCTCGAGTCATCGTTGTTGTCATCCTCCGAGCCTGTGGAGTCTGAGAGGTGATCTACAAGATTCTGAAACCAGCGCAGACGCTCCGCCGGCTGCGTCAATGTGGAAGCACTCGCTTCTTCGTGTTTGACGCGTGGCTTTACCTTCGGTGGTTTCCGTCGCTGCGCACGATGCGACTCCGTTTGCGCAAAGTACGCGTCGAGCATCGTTTTCCAGGGTGCTTCCGTTGCGACTCGCATCCACTTGGTGTCAAAAACCAGCCACCGATTGAAATGCGCGCTCGCCAGTAGCTCCTTGGCTGTCTCACTTAATAGAATGATTTGTTGCAACCCTTCGTAGCCGTCCATTTTTTTCTTCCGTGACAGCATATCCCACCAAGAGAGTTGATACTCTTGCGTGATCGGCGATTTCCACGGCTGTTTCACGTACTTCAAGTGCAGCTTCAACTCCTTTTCGCCGAGATACTCGAGTTCGATGAACCTGTTGATGAAGAAGAACGCGAAGCTCGCATCCTTGTTCACCACGAAGTTGCGGGCGACCTCGTACACCCCTAGCGTCTCGATGTACTTGCTCAGTAACTCACTTTGACGACCAACCAGCTGGTATTTTGACGTAGTTATTCGCCGCCGGTCACCGCTACTACTTGGGTGGCAAAAGACCATTTCGAGGAATGTCGCAATTCCGCTGCACCATATTTTCTCGTGGTAGCTTGCAAGCTCTGGGTACTTATGCGGATCAAAAATGAGATGGTGTCGCGGGAATGGAAGTCTTAGCTTCGGCCAAGCCATCCGCTGGTCGTCGCTGTCCAGTTTCGCATGAATCTGCTGCTGCAAAAGTGGAAACTTGTCATACTTGAAGTTTCGACGATGAATTTTTCTCAAAGATACTTCAACGGAAGGTTGCCTTTGCTGCACATTGCTGGTCTCACTCATCCCCTCGTTGTTTTGCAGCAAATATGCTGGTGGCAATGCTTGCGGTGGTGGGGCCATCACAGAGCTTGTAATGGCAGGATGTTTTAGATTGGAATTGCTGGATGCGCTTCGTGATATCAACCTCTTCTCTTTCGCAGCCAGTAATGCTACTGCTGACATTGTGGCGGAACTGGACGCAGCAGCAGCAGTCTTCGCGCGTTTCTTTCCTGCTGCTGAATTAGAGCTATGAGGTAGCGGTCTTCCATTCACTACACTGCTCGTTGGACAATGTGACCCATTCTCTGCTGCCGCCAGTACAATTGGCCCATTCCTAAAAACATCGCGCGCCGATGTCCTTGTCTCACCCCACACTCTCTTTGCCAGCAAGTCCAATGCGTCCATACTGCGCTTGTTCTGCTTCACACGCTGTTGCTCGCTGTATTCTCTTTCCGTAGCATCGTTCCCAAGCATCTTCTGCAACTGCCCCTTAAACTTCTCCCAGAACTCGCAGTAGAAACGCACTTTGACGCTCCACGGCACGTCGTCTGGTGTCACCGAATGCTGCGATCTCTCGCGCTCCAACGCGCGCTCGACGTGGAAAAACTCGATCTGCGCCTTCTCCATGTGCTCAATCGCGGCCGTCAGGCTGCTCTGCATCTTGCGCAGCGAGTTTCTATCCGTCTTGTCCTCACCGAGTTGCTGCTGATCATCTGGTGGACTTTGCTGCAGGTGCCGCTCGCTCTCGTTGTGAGCGTTGGCGTCAGAGTGGCGGCGCTTTCGGGTGCGCGGGAGCGTGACGATGCCGCCGTTGGACGCCGAGCGGTTGGGGTGGATACTCTGGGTCCACACAGCTGAGACAGCGTCGTCCGTGCGCGGTTCTAGATGCGGCGACACGGATCCGCTGCGCTCGGGGCGCCACGGCGACGACGCGCTCATGCCCATTCGCGCCATTTGCTTTTGTGTGCGTTTTACTGTATGGAGAGACTGATACGGAAAGAGTATGGGGTCATGTCAGGAAACGTCAAACAATATGAAGGTATTTCACCTTATAATAAGAATGTTGTAACAATGACTGGCACGGACGTTATGCTAGAGCAACACAGAGGTGTCGTTAAAACGAGGGGTATCACAAATATCAAGATTACTTCACTGAGGGTGCAGTTTTGCATACTCAAGGTAAATAACAGAATTAATTGGATAGAAACACGGCATTTGAAAATTAACAATTAACAGGAACAAAACAGATGGTAATTGTTGTTTTTGGCGCGACGTTCACTCCGAAAAGTACCAAATGATGCTGCTGATACCAAACTTGGTATCAACTTCCGCCAAAGCTTCATGATCTTTCGATGTGAGCGGATTATGGCGCAGGTTCACCGACTGCAGCTTCAGGAGCGCACTGTCGGCTGTGTCCACAACGCTCGCGATGTCTCGGAGGCCGCACGATTCAATGTCTAGACGCTGCAGTAGACAGAGCGCCAGCAGGTCGTGCACGTCCGCCGCCGAGAGCGTCGAGCCGCGCAGTCGAAGCGACTCCAAAGGCGATCCAATGTGCTTCAGCAGCTGCTTTACGACTTGGATCCGGTCGGGATCGCCACGGTGCGTCGTGGCAGCATACCAGTCCATGATCAGAGACGTCACGCGTGCGCTCGTGCCAACAAGACCAGCCTCACGGACCTTTGTGCTAGTGATTGATGAGGTACGAGCCCATCCAGAAACGACGACGCACACCCATTCTTACCAATACCGCACCACAATGTACCATCTCTCGCTTTTGCCATCGTTGTGATCGCGCTCCACCAATGCAGCGGCCTCGCGCGCACGACCGTGGTGGCTGCGAGGCAAATCCATTCGGCGACCGTCTCGTTCGTGTTCCTGTCTTCTGCATGTTCTGCATGTAGTCCGTCGTCCGTCTTTTCCTCCTCAATTCCGATGAGAAATGGCTCGTCGTACCACACGTCTTGCGGTGGTTGAAAGGACGCCATGGTGCGCGCAAAGACCTCGACATCGTGCTCATCGAACCGATTGTACGACAGATCGAGCTCCGTGACCCCGAGCGCGCCAGCGGATGGAAGCTGCCGAACGCGAGCCACGGCCACAGCACATCCTTGTCGATCGACAGTGCCGGGAGCAAGCTCGACAATGAAAGACTCCAGTTGCTGGGTAGCGCCGCGCCAAATCGGCTGGCATCAACGTGGAGAAGTGTACCAATCGATGCGAGCTGCCGCCACGTAAACGAATTGTTCGCGAGTGAGAGGGTCTTGAAGTGCTGATGATGTTCACCGCATACAGCAGAAGGCGGCGAACGCGTCAAGACCATGCAAAGGAAGGCTTGCCAGGCTTCATTTGCGACAAGACCGTTCGAGATGCCGTTCAGCGAGAGCGCATCTATATGCATCGACTGGATCAAGTGCGCCGCATTGTCCAGCAGATCGGCACTCAGCACGTTTTCACTTAGATCCAGCATCTCCAGCTGAAATGCTGGCGTCCCATTGTTGACATGTGTGGACGAGCTCTGCAGCGAAGAGTCAAAGCCACTGACGCACGAGCGCAGCATGGCCAGCGTTTGAAGCGAGACTGCGCAATTCCAAAAGCGCAGTCCCAGTCGAACGGGAGCACGTTGTTTCTGCTGGTCGTATCGAGAGGCTTGCAGCAGCTTTTGCAGTGGCACGTTGCTGGCCTGGCACAGCGCGTTAGGGTCACGTCGCTGCAGCACGTCACGTAGTGAATCCATCGCAGTCTCTGGAATCTGCTTGCAACCAGAGAAATCCAATACAAAGCCGACGCCCGTGTTGCATTGTGTGGCGCTGTCGCTAGCAGTCCGGCTGGTGAACGTCCGCAAAAGCGCATCGACGGGGTCATCTTTCCGCTTCACGGCACGCATATTCCAGCCGACTTTCTCAACTACGTCAATATCTTTATACAGAAACTGCAACAAGTGCTCCGTCGCACCTGGTGTCATCATCATGAACTCTTCATCGGCACTTTGGAGCAGCAAGTGCAGCACGTGGATCGCGTCGAGCAGCTGCGTCCACCGTTGCTCGTGCGACTGCCTGTCGTCGTCTCCAAACGCTGCCGCTTTGCGTTTCCGATTAGCTGAAGCACTTACATCGTGCAGCTGCTCGTTCCAAGGCATCAGTGCGCGTATAACGAGGGCAAACCGCGGTTGCTGTACATGGAGCGCGGCTTCTTCGAACCGTGTCATATTCTGCACACATGCGCACCATTCCCGGAGGATTGCGTTCACATCGTCAATCTCCAGCACAGACGGTTGCTGGGGCGAACTCGCGCTCATTCAGCCTCGCTGCGCTTTGCTCTTGAAAAATATCTCAGTGTGAACGAGACTAGAGTTTTTCTCAATGTGAGACGAGACGTTAGGTCTTGACGGGGACGGACTACCGTCAGAGACGTCAAGTGCATTGAAGACTATCGCACAAGAGTTCTATTGTGTCGTTCTGCAAACCAGACGACGCAGTGCGATGACGCCATTGCCTTGAAGTGTCATTGCAAGCATTTCGATGTACATGTGGAGCTGTTGTGGCGGTCAAGGTGAGCATGGCGCCGCCAGGATTGATTGCCCATAATTCCATAATTTACATAACTAAGCATTTTGATGCCGTAAAATTCACATTCAGCCCCATCTCGAAACGTCGCCCACATTCAAAAATGCAGCGCGCAGCAAGAGGGCTCGATGTCCCGCAGGATAGCAAATCAAGAAGCTGCGGCGATGAAATCTTCGTCTCAGTTTTAATCATAAACCGAATGGTACTCGATATTTGAGTGCGAGTATGGGCAACAGTTCCATTTCGATAAACATACGTGATTTACGTTCAAGAGGTTTGCCGCATATGAGCAATGGTCTTGTTTCCAAAGTATTAGATAGATGCATCCCCAACCAAAGATTCAAGTTGACTTTGAAGGGTCCACTAATAGAAACAGTCTTACCTCTTGGCGTGAGGTACGACACCACTGCGCTCTATTCAGAAGAAACCATCACTCCTGATCTGTAACTGTCAATCGATTCAAAGGGATCCATTTGCGAATTGGCGACAATGCTTGTCATTCGCCGTTTTCGTGCGCCAGCAGCACGTCGCCTCCATCCGTCACTCTCTTCCTCCCGTTTCTCTAGTATGAGTGACTTGCAGTGGCGCCCTCACGCGCTCTCTCAAGACTCGGACGACTGGGTGCAAGCGCTCGACCTCTCTGGTGCCGCCACGTTCGTGCCGCCGGGTGCCCTCAAGACCCACAAGCCGCGCATCCTCGTGCTCTACGGCTCGCTGCGTGAAACGAGCTTTTCGCGCTTTGCTGCGTACGAATGCGCGCGGATTCTCGACCATTTGGGAGCGGATGTGCGCGTGTTCAACCCCCAAGGACTTCCAGTGCGTGACCCAACGCTTGAAAAGACGGATGCGAAGGTGCTGGAGCTGCGGTCGCTTGTCGAATGGAGTGAAGGCCACGTGTGGGTCTCTCCAGAGATGCACGGGAACATCACTGGCGTGATGAAGAACCAAATAGACTGGATCCCGTTGAGCACGGGCTCCGTTCGCCCCACTCAGGGCAAGACCGTCGCTGTTATGCAGGTGAACGGCGGTTCTCAGAGCTTCAACGCCGTCAACTCACTTCGCCTCTTGGCGCGTTGGATGCGCATGCCGTGCTGCACGAACCAGAGCAGCGTGCCGATGGCCTGGAAAGAGTTTGAAGAGAGCGGACGCATGAAGCCGAGCGACTTTCGCGACCGTGTCGTCGATGTCATGGAAGAATTTTTCAAGTTCACGCTTTTGATGCGCGAACACACCGAGTTTCTCGTCGACCGGTACAGTGAACGTAAGGAAAAGGAAAAAAATGGCCGCTTACTCACGCAACTCGAAAAAGAAGTGGTCAAGACGAATGCTACCATGTAGAGAACAGCAGGCTATGTACTACATTTGAAAGTAAAGAGTAGCAATAAAGAAGCAAAACTAAAATGCTCTCGCTTGAAGTGTGTCTTTGGTGTTGCAGTTGCCCAAACACAGGCCGCAAAAAATGAAAACAAGAAAGCAAAAATGCTTCAATCTGTTGTTTGGTTTCCAAATGTACCTCTCACGTTATATGGTGTTGCTGCCGAGCAGTCCTGAACAAAAAAAGCATATTTCCTTTATCTCTGCAATGGTTTTTTCTACAGTAGTACCGCATGACTATCAAAGTGGCAAATCCGAAGGATCCACGAGGTTCTCATCGCTTCCGTATTGCTGTTCCAAATCCACCCAAGAGCCAAGAAGCGTCAGTCCAACGCATGCAAACTCCCAAATAATAATAGACATACAACTTACCTCTGAGAAAACCTTGAAGCCGCCCTTGAGAATCTTCACTTCTGGTTTAGCATCCGCGTCCTTTAGCACCTCGGAGATGCGGTCAAACACGCGTCCAGCGCAAAACGGACCGCGGCCATTGCTGTTGAGACAATGGAACACCAGTAGCTCGTCTTGCGTATGTTCCTTGATGAAAGCGTCGACGAATTCGTCGGATTCGAAGTTAACCTTGGGCACACTGAGCGCGTCTCGGATGAAGCCACCAGACGTGCCTGGGTCGCGCACATCGACGATAATCGGTCGGCTACGGGCTGAGTCGTGCAGCAGCTCGGCCAACTTGGAGGCTTCGAGACGCGCAACTTGAGGGGCGACGAGCGCAGGAGCAGGTACTGGTGTCGACATCTTGTTTCTAGTGGTAGGGGCTTCTCGAGGGGGGCTAATAACTAGGCAATGAGATCCAGCAATGGCGACACCGCATGTACAGAGAGTTGAATCCTTTTGGGTTGTGTCGTACCTTCCAGGCTCAGGTACGACAAAGTTCTTTTTGGGGCTACTAAAAAGGCAAGGTCTCTTATAAAAGGCGGTAAGAAATGTTTAGATCATTGCTATTTTTAGCCCATCACAAAAGTGTTAAATAAGCACTTACTGTATACCTTAAAAGTCTACGTCCATTTGATCAAAAGGCACAGCAGCGCCGTGTGACGCACTGGTAAATACTTTTGCTGGATCTCAGTACGACTGACAAACAGTGGGGTAATCAGTGATCATCAGATACCTTGCACTTTTGGCGTGTCTGGCGTGGCGACGGGGTTCAGATGGGCGACAGCTTCCACTTTTAAACTCGCCGTCCTGCGCTACTGTTGACTCTGCTCCTAGGTGCGAGGCCACGTGGTTCAGAAAGCGATGTCTTCCTCCTTGCTGCGCGAATGCGGAGCCGAAGTGCTCGGCACGTGGCTCCTGGTGTTCGTGGGCACAGCCACAGGCGCCGCGAGCGTGACCACGGGCATGCAAGTCGGGATCTGGCAAGTCGCGGTCGTCTGGGGATTCCTCGTCGCGCTATCGACGTTCCTGACCATGCACATCTCTGGAGCACATCTGAACCCGGCCGTGACAATCGCGCTCGCGTGGTCTCGTGAGAAAACGGGCTTTCCCGCGCACAAGGTGCTCCCGTATATCGCTGCGCAGGTGTTTGGTGCCATGCTGAGCGGTGTCTGTCTGTTGAGCATCTACGGAAATGCGATTGCACGCTTTGAGAAGCTCCATTCGATCACGCGTGGAGAAGCGAATAGCACACTCTCGGCAATGATCTTCTGCGACTATTTCCCGAATCCTCAGCTTGTCCACAGTGGTGTGCTGGAGCAAGAAGATGTATCGCCATTTGGTGCGTTGGTTGTTGAAGCGGTCGGAACGATGATCTTGATGCTGCTCGTACGATCACTGACGGATGAGACGAACCACGCGCGGCCGTCGGCGAAGCAAGCGCCGTTCTTCATTGGGTTCACCGTGTCGAGTCTCGTCGGCGCGATTGCGCCGTTATCGCAGGCTGGCTTTAATCCAGCTCGCGATTTCGGTCCGAGGCTGGTCGTGGCAATGGCGGGATGGTCGTCGATCGGAATCCCAGGTCCCCAGAATGGCTTTTGGGTGTACATTGTCGGCCCCATCATTGGCGCACTTATTGGTGGGCATCTGTTCGACGTCGTTGTACAGCCAGCTTATGTTGCTACGACTGCGGAGCAAGAAGAGAGCAAAGCAAAGCTTCTAGATGATGACGAGCTTCAGCACTCAAAGGCCAGAATGGGTGCGTATGGAGCAACATTGTCATACCAAGTCTTGCCTGGGAGCGTCCAAGATGATGTATAGACAAAGAATATATATGCGTGCTATTCAAGTAAGAAATTGAACTGCGTAACAGCCTTTCTCGCGTTTATATCAATGTTCTGTGTACGCTCACTGGTGTGAGGAGCTCCATATGCAATTTTGGTTGCCATGCATGACTTCTCTCAATTTTGGTCGTTCTGTTCCATATTGGCTAACAAGAGCTGAGCAATCCGCACCTTCTGGTAGTACGATTCGCGCTAGACTTGGCAAGTGGAGAAGCGCACTCACATCTGCGACTGAAGTGCGAGCTAAATCGATCTGCTCCAATGCTTGTAGACGCTGTACAGGAGAGATACTATCAAGAAAACTTGACTCCACGGTAAGGAGCTTCAGGAACTTCATTCGTTCTAGCAGTGACAGATCCTCGATAGTGGAGTTTAAAATCCGCAGCTGCCGTAGTAGAGTCAAGTTCTTCAAAAATGAGTAATCTTGGGCCTTCTCCGGGACGCTGGAATATCTGATCGTCAGTTTTCTGAGCTGCTTAAGCTGCGCCACCACCGACACATCCAATGTTTCAGTGATAAACAGCTCAAGCTGCCGCAAAGTAGGTACGGACTGAGCCACAACTTGCAAATCCAACTTGCCAGAGAGTGACAGCGAGCGCAAGAAAGGGAGTGCGGCAAGGCGGAACGTAAAACTGTCGTCCGAGAAACAAAAGCTCACTTCCTGGAGCCGACCAGTCTTGGGGAGGCGAGGCAATGTTCCGTAGCCTTTGAAGTATTCCAGCTCTGGTAAAAACTCGACCGATTTGAGCTGCTTCCCCTGGGCATCCAACCGCTTGAGTTTCTGCAGAGATCGAAGCACCGTGAAGTCGTACGCATTCGACCATCCAAGCACCAGCGTCTCGAGGTTTTGCAGTGTGTGCAGTGGTGTAAGGATATCCACTCGGCATGCCTGAATGTTCAGGTATTTCAGCTTCGTGAGTTGAGACAGCGGCGCAAGAGATGTGAGCTGCTTCACTCCCAACATGTTGAGATGGTCGATTTCAGTCAGCTTGGAGAACAACATGCGCCACTCGTCCATGATGTCGTCATCGAACTGAGTCCACACGAGCTGCAACAACGTGAGTGTCGACGCCGACGACAGCAATGGCGTCAGTGTCGTGATATGCTTCTTGCTCAGATACACAGATCGAAGTCGAGTTAGACAGCTGATCGGATGAAGATCGGCCAGCTGCTTTGTGGCGTTCAGATTCAGTTCGTGAAGGTTTGGCGTAGAGCGGAGAAATCCAATGTCGGTCACTTGAGTTTGCTGGAGGTTGAGGTACTCGAGCGTCGTCAACGTTTCCAAGACGGTAAAGTCGTTCACGAGCGTGCCTGATAGGTTCAGTATCTTGAGTTGCGGGGCTCCGTGTAAACCACTGATATCATCGACACTGGAGTTCGTTAGGTCGAGTCGGGTCAAGTTCGTTCCCAGTGCCCCTGCTTCATGGAGCACTGTTTGATTCAGTGCAAACGGAGCATGCAAGACACCACCACGAACGCGTAACGTTTTCACTGTTGGCAAGCAAGCCAAGCATTGGATAGACTCTGCGTCCGCAATATCAATGGACCGGATCGCATTCCGCGCTTGCAAGTGCAGACTCGACACAAACGCAGACACAAACGGCGCCGATGACGGCAAATGGAGGCACGATCTACGCACGAAGCGCCGCCGAAACGCGGACTCATAGGCGCCGTAGGAGATCGACGACGCATCGCGGACCTCGATCCACGTCAAGAAGGCCGCAAGAAGCGCCGAAATGTCGTCATACTCGTGTATCAACGTCGCCAACTGCATCATCACGTCCGCTTCTGTTGCTTTGCTTTGCCACAATTGACACGGAAACAGGGTCCACTATTAAGCGCACATTGTCATTTTGGGGTGAGTGTTGGTCAGAGGAGACAAAGGGTCTGAAGTAACAAGCTCTTCAAGTGTATGCAATATTGCCAGCTGATGGCTCGGGGCGACGATCGTCCTCATGTCGAAGTCCAGATTTTATTCAACAGCACAACTGCATCCTTCATAGGAGGCTCTTTGCGCTCCTGTGCATCTTGTATAGATCGTTGAAATGGTCCTTGTTGCCAACTCTAAATGCCTGAAATGTTACCAAGTGAGCGCGCGCTGAACGGGAATTCCAGCAAACGTAAAGATTTGAGACGCGATGCTTGAATCTAGTAGTCTTAAGGATGACGAGTTGTTGTGCGTGCTGTGTTGGATGACGCTCAGGAAGGCGAGTTTCGTGCGCGAGAGCCATTTGATCGCTACAGCACCAGTAAATGCAGCTTGAAGCAGCTGGATAATGCTCTGATCGCCCGTAGGAAACGTTGGCAACGACAGAACACGAAGCCACGGCGTGTTGGTAAGCGCTTGAGCTAGTTTCTCCCACACAACTGGACTCTTGGCGCCACAACCTACTCCGACGTATTGTAGAGATCTTGCAGGGGATCAGCCAACATTTCAGCAAGTTGCCCCACGATCGCAGTCTCCTCATTGCACAGACTTCGCAGATTCAAGTAGGCAATTTTGCACTGGTTCGCTCGATATCGATCCACGAGGACCAAAATGTCGGTGACTTTGTTGCCAACGATGTTCAAATGCGTCAATGATGGACACACAACTAGCACTTCACGCAAGTCGTCGTTGGTCAAATCATGAAACGGTAAACTCAAGCCTTTCAATCTGAAGCCGATAGTCTGAAGAAGCAGCTTCACACCAAGAACATTGGAAGCCATTCGGCCTTCCATGCACTCGAGTGCCTTTACTTTCAAGCCAACGATCGAGGGCTCGGACGCTGCTTCCGTGTCGGAAGCGCATAATGAAGACGTGCTTCTACGTGAGATGACCGACTCAGACTTCACCCAGCCGCAACCATACCCAGGAACGACAACACACATCCAATTTGTCACCATTACGCTGACCTCGAACTCGTTGGTGTCCAGACTCTTTGGCACAAGTGCAGAAGATTGGATCGTCGGACGCACTCGGATTTTCGAATTGATACGCACTCGAACAAAAAGTCGTATGCTTTCTGGCAGACTCACTTCTTCAACATCATCCGCAGTCGGTAAATCGCCGTGTTCGAGCATCCAGAGCTGTTTTCCAGGATGGGGGAGCTAATAACGCTGCTAAATGTTGCCATGTACTCAGGCAAAATTGGGAATCCGGTCAGGACGAGCCGATCAAGTTGTGCTTCCGAGTCGGGGTGGAAAATCCCGTACGCGATCTATGCCCATACGAGGTGCCCATGCTTCCTGTCGTTTTCATCGAAATCTCGCGCCGCCGGTTTCCAGCTAAGGACCAACTCACTGATTAGAGGACCGAAGTCCTGAGCAAATCGAGATGACATGGCATGTCGAACGGGGCATTCGTATCAACATGAACGTTTCAAGAGATGGGAGGGAGCCACTCAATGACTTCACAGCAAGCACCTGATACAGTAACGACTGAAAGGCGTGTCGCCACGCAACAGTCTGGTCAAAGCATGACAAGTCCCATTGAATCCACAGATGCCGGAGCGATAACTTTGTCGATGTGAGCATATCCACGATTGCATCAATCTAGAAGGGATCTTTCATTGAAAAACCTGGGATCCAGATGGTCGTGATCTCAAACATGGGTCCCAATTCACTATGGTGAGAGTGTCTTCGTTGCGAGACATCCTTGAGAAGCGCCAACAGTTCTTGCGCCACTGATGCTGGAAGATCTGTCGCCGAAAAGCAGATCCCAATCTCCACTTTCGATCGACGACGCCCTGCTGACGGCGTTGCCAGCTTTGTAAGCACCTCGTACCGGTGTTCCCCCAGCGCGGTCTTTGTATCCAGATCGAAGAAACCGCGCCGGGTCTCCAACTGCACTCGCGTAAATGGCTCCTGGGAGAAGTCGAGCATGAACTTTGGTCCTTTCGTTTCCACGAGCTTCTCAAAACAGTCGAATGCCATGACCTCGTCGCCGCGATGCACACGTGAATGGTTCAAGATCGGCGAAATGAGAGCGCGTTTCCAAAACGCATCGTAGAAATCGACCCACTGGTAATCCGGAGTGCTGCAAAGCTTAGTGACGATGTCCACAAACGCGCGTACGGGCGCAACCCCTCGAATCGCTGCCATCGAGTCGCTTGCGCATTGTTTGTGCATGGGGACGTTGATCCACGTCTCGCCGCGAATGAGCTGCCCGGGGCTCGCTTGTCGGTCCTCGAGTGAGAGCTTCGCGTCGTACTGGGGGCGCGTGTGCAGCTCCTCCACGAACTGTGAGAGGAGCCATCGCGCTTACCCGTGCGACTGCATCACAGTGATTCCGTTGACAGCGGCGCAGTACAAACTTTGTACCCACTGACCAATTCAACAGTCCACTATTTGGATAGAGGAAGACCATTCTCTCATAATAAAAGGCAGTGAATCGGACCTGCCGTCGGAAATGGGTACATACCATCCATTGTGTGCCTTGGCAGGCAAAAATGAAGAATTTCATCTTTTCTCATGCGAGTTGTGGCTCTCAGGGAGGCTAAAGAAATGTGCGCTAGCAAAATGCACCTAGGTGTTTACAGTAGGCTGACGTGGGTATGTATGTAAAGGGAACTTTGAGTCACGCTGTTACAGCATTGCTGTTCAGTGGCAGGCAAGACGTGCCAGAAAAGCGCCACGTACATTCATTCATTCATTCAGGAAATGCTTGATGGATGGCTGATGCTAGAAATGGTGGATCCATGCACAGACCATCGAAATTCAAATCGAAATCGACGAACGAACCACGCACCAGTCACAATCGAACACACACGCACACATCAGCAGTAGCAGCAGTAAACTCAGTCAGAGGCACTTTCTCGCCCCGCACGCAGAAAATTCACAGCAATCAGCGACCACTGTTTCCAGCGCCGCGTCCTCTTCACTTGTGCGTCCATGCGTGCGAGGCTGGGGCGCATTCGGGCCATACCGCTTCGGATTCGCTTGCGGCGGCATCGGTGGATGGGCCTATCCTCTCGGATACTGGAACACTTTCGGCGCACACTTACTCGGAGGAGCCTGCGGACTTGGCATCCCCTTCGGCGGACTCTTCTACTGTTAGCCCCGCGACTTCCACACACACACAAAAACAAAAACACACGTCGCCACGTGTATCGATCGCACAACACACTGCCAAAGCCACCACACTCGCTCGATATCATTGTTTGTCGTGCGTGCCACTCGCAACCAGAAAGCGCCATATCGTTTCATCGTCGTAGGCAGTCGTAAAAAACCGTCGTATGACTCGCGACCAGCTTTTAACGTAGTCAGTAGATTGAAAGTTGACAGTGGTAACTGAGTAAAAGTCGTAACACGATGTGTCTTGCTCACGCAGCGGCACACTAGCTTGGTTTCTCGTTGCTTGTTGTCGTTGAGTTGCCTTCAGCTGGCTGCCACCTGAAATGCCATTCATGTATGATGTGTCTCGCGCGCTCGTGTGCACGCACCAGACAGCAGCGAATCCGCCACTTTTTGCTGCCAATGTCATCTGGTGCAACTATAACACGCTTGACAACGCACATTCTCTTATTTGTGGCTCGACCAAAAGATTTGCCAACTTGCCATTCGTTCATCAATCTGGAGTGATGGCGATAGCATCGCCGCGTATTCTTTGTTTCAAAAATGAATGGCTCTTGTGGATATGGTCACCAAGGGACAAAACGCAGTCGGTCTAACCACTAGAAGAAAAAAGAAATGCATATGCACCACATACCAGACCTGTCAACCACCACTGGATATCATCACAATGAAGCATGCACACCATTGCAGGGAAAGAAAAGAATGCGAATCGTGTGGTTCCTCTCGTACGTTCTCGAACAGAGAAGTACGCCGCAGAGTCCGTGCCGCACACAGCGCCGCTTGAGATGTCAGCTCGTCGAGTACAAGGCCGTGGTAGCGGCTTCCAGCTCCCCATCAAGTACGCGCGGCTTCGTTCATTACAGCTCGTCCTGATATTGTGATTCGCGCGCTTCCCACAATTGGATGAAACGTACCTACGCGGAATGATGGAAGTTCTCTAATTTTATAAAAAACTAAGTACGAATCTCTAACTTGATAAACAATGCAGATGCTGACGTAGAGCTCAAAGTCCACGCACGCGCCTCCGTTCTCACGACGGCTCTGGTTGCCTGGCATAGCGCGCTGTGGATACGCTAAACCAACAGAGCACCTGCGCACCCGTGTGGAGAGAGAAGGTAGCAATGTTTGTGAAAGGGACAGCCTTGCTTTGACAGCAAGTTCTGGGAGATACAGAGTGATGGTTGCCGGGTTTTTTCCTGAGCAGGATCATATCAGTGGTTTTTAAGAGTCAGCTTGGTCGCGTCGCATGTGTGGTGCTGGACAGAGTGGTAATTCTTTCAAAAACCACCTAAACTACCCACACACTGATGTTGATGCGCTGTACGTGGCGCATCAACAGGTTCTCGGATGATGCGTGTGGTGTTGACTAGGATTTGAATCTGGCGCCAGTGGTGACGACGCGCGACGTGCGAGTAAGAAAAAGCACGATACTTGGCGTTTGACGGGTCCAATCGCTTGGCACAACGCAGAGAAACCGACGACAGGCAAATGAAGCCATGCATGCTGGGCAAAATCTCGCCGCTTCTGCTGTTCGTCTGGCAATGTGGTGAGTACAGTATCTACACACTGCACAGGCTGCTGGAGCTCGCTGCGCAGACTCGACTTTTGCCTCTTCAATTACCAGTATACATATCCAGTCATCGTCTTTGTAATACAACCACAGTGAATATCAACAGTTCATGCCAAGATGCACGCATGCTTCCATTCCATTGTGCCGCTCTGTGAGGCGTTCCACCAACGGGTGTTCAGATGAGGCGTACTGGATACTCTGAGACGCTTCATTTGGCGGCGCAAGATGGCTTCGTCAGTGGGTAGGTACTACAGTTGTACCGAACTCTGAACCAGGTGCGAGTAATCTTCCATGCTGTTGATGGATCGATCAAACTCTGAAGTTTCGTAAAATCACGCATCTGCGAGGTACTGTGCAATGCCGCTTCCAGCTGGATGAAGCATGTGGACGGCCAATCGTTATATCAAGCCACAGCTTCTTCATTTTCTCAATTTCTCAACTTTGTTTGACGTAAAACAAGACGGTCTATGTGCGCGTGTACATGTAAGTACAGCACAGCACTGCACAGCGGGTGACATCGTGGCGGAGAGTTCCCGAGCTTTCTTTCTCGATCCTCCTGTTGAAGGAGATGCGGCAACTTCAGTTTTGATTGACAGGAGCGCATGGTTCACGAAAAGAGGTAGTTTCGGATAGAATTAATTCTTGTTGAAGTGATAATCGATTACCTTCTAGTTTGAATAGCTACCTCAATGATAAATAAAAATATTCATCTGTGGCCCTAAATCACAATATATCCGACGTCTGATGTCGTCGTTTTTCTGTCTCCCAGCACACAAAGCGGGTTGTTCTTGCTAGGAAAGTCCCGCACACCCAATTTCATCCAATCCACATCCTCTGTACGATAATTTATCCAATCATATACGACAATACCCACTTCCACATTGCCTTTTTCAGTGCATCTCTTTTTGTCTGCGTATGCACTTTTGGCGCATGGCGCGTCAACACTTTAATTGTTGATGTACCACGCGCTATACTTGGCGTTTGTATGGACCAGCGCGTATTAAAAACCACACCGCATCCCGCCACCCCGCTGCGAACTGAATGCCTGGGCAAAAAGTTGTCTATGCATGCACTTTTGGTACCCTACGTCGAAGGTTTCCAGCGCTACCTGGCCTCTCGCTCATTCCACAATCCACCTTGGTCCGAGTACATCTCAGCAGGAAGCTACAGTAGTCACCTCGCTCGACCTGGAGCCCATTGTCCGTTGTTGATTCACAATGGTCGACGAGACCAAGACAGTGGAGATCCAGTACACCGACGCCAAGGCGTTGATGGCCCACGGCCCCCGCAAGCTCCATGACCACATCTCGAGCAAGATCGAAGTGGCGCTTGGTAAGTCCCTGCCGCAGATGGAAGTGCGCGCCAAGAACTTGTCCATCTACGCTGATGTCACGGTCGTTGATGATGGTGATGCCAGATCGGAGCTCCCAACCATCGCGAACCACCTCAAGAAGAGCTTCAGCAAGGTCGGAGCCAAGAAGCGCGTCGTCAAGAAGCAGATCCTGAGCAACGTCAACAGTGTGTTCAAGCCTGGCACCATCACGTTGCTCTTGGGCCAGCCTGGCTCGGGCAAGTCGTCGCTCATGAAAATCCTCAGCGGCCGCTTCCCACAGGGAAAGAACGTGCATGTGGAGGGCGAGATGACGTACAACGGCACGACCCAGAATGAGCTCCTCAAGCGCCTCCCTCAGTTCGTGTCATACGTGACCCAGCGTGACAAGCACTTCCCCACGCTGACCGTGAAGGAGACTCTCGAGTTCGCGCACGCGTGTTGCGGTGGAGAGCTCTCGGAGCGTGCTGAGAGCCACTTGGCCAACGGCACCCCTGAGGAAAACAAGATCGCCATTGAAGCTGCTCGCGCGCTGTACAAGCACTACCCGGACATCGTGATCCAGCAACTGGGTCTCGACAACTGCCAGAACACCATTGTCGGTGATGCGATGCTTCGTGGCGTCTCGGGTGGTGAGCGCAAGCGTGTGACGACGGGCGAGATGCAGTTCGGTAACAAGTACGTGACGTTCATGGACGAGATCAGCACGGGCCTGGACAGTGCGGCAACGTTCGACATCATCACGACCCAGCGCAGCATCGCCAAGAAGTTCCGCAAGACGATCGTGATCGCTCTCTTGCAGCCATCGCCTGAAGTATTTGCGCTGTTCGATGACGTGATGATCTTGAACGAAGGCCATGTGATGTACCACGGCCCTCGCGAACAGATTGTGGGTTACTTCCGCGACCTGGGCTTCGTGTGTCCTCCTCGTCGCGACGTGGCTGATTTCTTACTTGACCTCGGTACGGAGCAGCAGTATCAGTATCAAGTGGAAATGCCAGGCAAGGTGGTTCCGCGCCGCGCCAGCGACTTTGCCGATGTGTTTATGCGCTCGTCAGTTCACGACGCCATGCTTGCAGACCTCCATGGTCCGTACGACCCGGTGCTGCTGCATGACAAGGAGAAGCACGTGGACCCTCTTCCTCAGTTTCATCAGGGCTTCTGGGAGAGCACGTGCACGCTCATGGCCCGTCAGACCAAGGTGACGATGCGTAACACGGCATTCTTGAAAGGTCGAGCGCTGATGGTGATCATCATGGGTCTCTTGTATGCAAGTGTGTTCTACCAATTTGACGTCAAAGACGTGCAGGTCGTGATGGGTATCATCTTCGCTGCAGTGCTTTTCTTGGCGCTGGGTCAGGCGTCACAGATCCCAACGTTCCTGGCTGCGCGCGATGTGTTCTACAAGCAGCGAGGCGCTAACTTCTTCCGGACGGCGTCGTACGTGCTGTCCAGTTCCGTGAGTCAGTTGCCTCTGGCACTGATGGAGAGTGTGTTGTTCGGCACGCTGGTGTACTGGATGTGCGGCTTCGTTCCTACGGCGGGTGCTTACCTGATCTACGAGCTGATGCTGTTCTTGACGAACTTGGCGTTTGCTGCGTGGTTCTTTTTCCTCTCCTCGATGTCTCCAGATCTTCACGTCGCGAAGCCGATCTCGATGGTTTCAGTACTGTTTTTCATTTTGTTTGCTGGCTTCGTTATTGCGAAGGACCAGATCCCAGACTACTTTATCTGGATCTACTGGATCAATCCGATTGCGTGGTGTGTGCGCAGTCTTGCCGTCAACCAGTACCGCAATGAGCGCTTCGAGAAGTGTACTTACGAAGGAGTGGATTACTGCGGCCCTTTCGGCAAGAAAATGGGCGAGTACTCGCTGAGCTTCTTCGACGTGCCGTCCGAGAAGGAGTGGGTCTGGTACGGCGTCGCGTTCATGGTCTTCTCGTACATCTTCTTCATGTTCCTGTCGTTCCTCGCTTTGGAATACCACCGATTTGAGAGCCCAGAAAACATCACGATCGGTGGCAGCGACGATGACTCTGCCACGGATGAGTACGGTATCATGCAGACGCCAAAGGGTTCGCCTTCTGGCAGCACTGTGATCTTGGAAGTGAATGAGCAACGCGAGAAGAACTTCATCCCTGTGACCGTGGCGTTCAAGGACTTGTGGTACTCGGTGCCAGACCCAGCGAATCCAAAGGAAACGATCGACTTGCTGAAGGGGATCAGCGGCTTTGCGCACCCAGGTTCGATGACCGCGTTGATGGGATCTTCGGGTGCCGGCAAGACGACACTGATGGACGTGATTGCTGGACGCAAGACTGGCGGCCAGATCCGCGGCCAGATCCTGTTGAACGGCTACGAAGCCACTGACCTCGCAATTCGTCGCTGCACCGGTTACTGTGAGCAAATGGACATCCACTCGGAAGCGTCTACGATCCGCGAAGCGCTGACATTCAGTGCGTTCTTGCGCCAAAGCGCTGACGTATCAGACAGCAAGAAGTTCGATTCCGTGAACGAGTGTCTGGAGTTGCTGGACTTGAACCCAATCGCCGACCAGATCATCCGCGGCAGCTCTGTGGAGCAGATGAGCGTCTGACCATCGGTGTGGAGCTGCTGCCCAGCCTAGTGTGATTTTCTTGGATGAGCCGACGAGTGGTCTGGATGCTCGCTCGGCCAAGGTGATCATGGACGGTGTGCGCAAAGTGGCGAACACTGGTCGTACAATTGTGTGCACGATTCACCAGCCTTCGGCGGAAGTGTTTATGTTGTTCGACAGTTTGTTGTTGCTAAAGCGTGGTGGTGAGACTGTCTTCTTCGGTGACCTCGGCAAAAACGCGAGCGAGTTGATCAGTACTTTGAATGTGTGGAGGGCGTGGCTCCGTTGGAGGATGGATACAACCCTGCGACGTGGATGCTGGAGGTGATCGGTGCCGGTGTGGGCAACACGAACGGTCAAGCGACGGACTTTGTTGCTCTGTTCAAGTCCAGCGAGAACAAGGCGCTGTTGGATGCCGAGATGGAGAAGGAGGGTGTGTCTCGTCCTTCGCCATCTATTCCAGCTCTTGAGTTTGAATCGAAGCGTGCTGCGACGGAAGCGACCCAGATGAAGTTCTTGGTGAAGCGTTTCTTGGACATGTACTGGCGCACTCCATCGTACAACCTGACTCGTTACATTGTGTCACTGATCTTGGCTTTACTTCTTGGACTTCTGTTCCTTGAGATAGAGTACAAGACGTACCAAGGTATTAATGCTGGTGTCGGGATGGTCTTTTTGACGACGCTTTTCATTGGACTCATCTCGTTCAACAGTGTGCTTCCGATCGCTTCGGAGGAACGTGCCTCGTTCTACCGTGAGCGCGCTTCACAGACGTACAACGCCCTGTGGTACTTCGTGGGCTCAACCGTAGCGGAGATCCCATACGTCTTTTCCAGCTCGTTCTTGTTCACGGCTGTGTTCTTCCCGATGGTTGGCTTCACTGGCGTGGGTCGCTTCTTCTTCTACTGGCTCAACACGTCCTTGCACGTACTCTTGCAGACGTACATCGGCCAGTTTCTATCGTACGCACTGCCAAGTGTTGAAGTGGCTGCGATCATCGGTGTGCTCTTGAACTCGATCTTCTTCTTGTTCATGGGTTTCAACCCGCCTGGTGATGCGATTCCTACGGGGTACAAGTGGCTGTACTACATCACGCCTCAGAAGTACACACTCTCGATCTTGGCATCAACTATGTTCGGTCACTGTGGCGATGATACCAGCGAACTGGGCTGTCAAGCGATGCTGAACACTCCTCTAAGGATGCGAACGGGAATGACCGTGAAAGACTATATCGAGAGCGTGTTCCTCATGAAGCACTCCGATATCTGGCGCGACTTCTTCATCGTCTTGGCATTCATCGTGATCTTCCGTATCCTCGCGGCGCTCTCGTTGCGCTACATCAACCACCAAAAGAGATAAACTGTCTAGATGCCGATGTTGCAGGCAAGGTATGTTTTTAGGTGCGAGCTATCGATCTACAATATCTCGCCAAGCTAAAGACAAACAGCAAGTACAAATAAAATAGACAATAATTGCAAATCAACATATACACGGAATGCGTAGACGCGTTGAAGTTGTTGCTCAAGGTTTGATACCAAGCGGGGCTCGTATTTGGTTTCGTCGAAAAGCGCAACACGGGAATGTAAAGAGGGACAGATGAACAAGTTTTTCGGGCTAAGCATGTTCCGCACTTATCTTTTCCACTTGCAAGCGGTTCTTTGACAGAGAGATAGGGTTGGAGACGCCTCTCTAAATGTGTCAAATTTGGCGAGGCGGCTCCAAATTTTATCGAGAAATTGTAAAAATAGCGATAAGGAGGTGCAGTAAGGAAATAAGGCCGTGTTCAAAGAGGTTCCAACATCATACTTTTGGGAAGGAATAAGCATTACCATGGAGTCGTGTTTGATTCCCAAAGCAGTATGATCACCTCAGTGAGTCTACATTCACGGTCGGTATGAAAACGAGCAGCGTTATTACCTCGCCACCCTAACTTTTATAAGTACGTATCTGCAAAGTACGCGCACTTTTGTTTTGTGCGGATTTTACACGTGCAGATTTTATCAAGGGAGTAAAAAAATACCGTGGCACTCGAAAGGGAACACTTTGCTGAATATATATCCGGATGAGGACTTTATATGTGCGTACTTTAATGAGGCACAAGTGCACAGAAACGATGCGACATTGGTGCTTAATCTTAGGTTAGAGGAGTTCCTGACTATTAAATTTAATACACTGGCTATTAAATTTAATACAGTAGTGAATGATAGAATTTACACCACTCCTTTGGTGGGAATAGGAGTGCGGAATTACATAACTTCAGCATTTTATTCACGAAGCCAGCCTCGTTGCCATGCCCTCTGGTCCAGACGCCAGAGTCTGGAGTCCCTCGAATGGAGGTCTGATTGGAGGGCGGTGTTAGTATGATGGGTGACAGCAGGCGCTAGTCCGGCTTTTCTTGTTGCTGCTCGTTAGTTCCCTCGTTGATCGTCTCTTGGTGTGTTGACGGTCTCCTGCTACTCCCATTCGCTCTCATGCACCCGAATAGCTTGAAGTCATGGAGCGAAAAAGATCCGCTTGATTATGGAAGGGGATGGCTGACAAGATTGGGATGTTGTCACACATATTATATTAGACAGGATAGTTTGATATTAGAGCTTTGGGCATAACATCCAAAAAACGGTTCAAAATCAAATATGCAGAGGTGCGCAGTAGAAGGGGTACCGCGCACATGTGCGTCCAGCCGGTTTTGCGTCAACGAAAGCCGCACGATGTGGTGACATCAACGCCCATGTCACTATTTGCTGACGCCTCTCAACACTGCAAAGACAGTCGTGCGTGTATGTGGACGTGAACAAACAGTGAGAGAGGGCGTCGGGGTGTTGTCGGGTCAACAAGACTCCTCCTTCCCATTGCTGGTTCATTTCTCAATTCGCCAGGTATCCGACGCAGAGCTAAACTCAAGCACAACATGAAGACTTTCGCTGCCATTGCCGTAGGAGCAGCCGTCGTGGTCAACACTGTCGATGCGTTCTGGGACAACGGCCACATGCTCGTCGGCGAAATCGCGTCGCAGTTCCTGACGTCGAATGACCGCTCCACGATCCAGTACGTGCTGAACAAGTGGGAGGACGACTTCCCGAACACGAACACGACCGCCACGGCTGCGATCTGGCCAGACTTGATCAAGTGCTCCAAGACGTCTGCGTCGTGCGCGACCCCAGCGCTGCCATCGCTCACGCAAATGGAGAAATGGCACTTTGTGAACCTGCCACTGAATATCAACGGGACCAAGTGGGGCGGCCAAGAACCAGATCTCACCCTTTTCGAGTCGTCGTTTGGCGGTAACGCTCTCGATGTGCTGGAAAAATCGATGACGACGTTTGCCACCACCAAATCCAATTGGGCGGCGAACCTTGTCTTGCGTAACCTCATTCACATCGTGGGTGATCTTCACCAACCTTTGCACGTCGTCGCTGCCGTCAGCGACAAGAACCCAACCGGCGACCAGGGTGGCAATTTGTACAAGTTCGCCACGCCATGCAAGAATGCCAACTTGCATGCGTTGTGGGATGCGTCGGGTGGCGAATACTTGAACAACTGGAGCCCAGACACGACAGCGATCCAGGGTGCTCTGACGGCCAACGCCACAGCTCTTATCAATGCGCTTCCAGCCGATGCAGATACGCTCAACTTTGAGGATTACAAGAACCTGTCGTACAGCGATTTCGTGAGCAATGTGACTGGCAAATCTCTTTACCACCGCATGATTCTCGAATCCTACAAGCTCTCGACGGACGAAGTGTACCCAAGGTTGAACTTGACTTATAACGCCGAGGGCTTCGTCGCGTGCCCATCGCAAGAATACTTTGACTTTGCCAAGACCACCATGAAGACGCGTATTGCGATTGCTGGCAAGCGCCTCTCCGTCGTACTCACGCAGCTCGCGCGTCAATTGCGCGTCCTCGGTTTGTCAAACTAAACGCTCTTTAACTCAATGTAAGATCGTCTGGACGACGAGTAGGAAAGTGAGGGCAAAAATGTTCTAAAGAGCATATTAACCAACCAATAGATCCACATCTTCCACCATGCAACCGTTACCGTACAATTTCATTTGCTGTCGCTTGAGTATCAATTTCAGTTTCGGCGCGTCTGTATTTCGATGGAGGTGCACGCGGTAATCCAGGTCCAGGAGGCAGTGGATGGGCACTCACCTTCCTGAATGAACGCTGCAATCGATGGGAACTCAAAGCATGCGGCTATGCGTACATGGGACCAGAAGTTACGAACAATTGGTGCGAATACAGCGCACTGAAAGAAGGCCTGGCATACAGTGCACACTACCTAAAGCATTATGAAGTCAAGTTGGAAGTCTTCGGAGATAGCCAAATGATTATCGCAGCCCAGAACGGGTTTTCCTCAATACGCCAGACCAAGTTGCAGCCACTAGCAGATAGGGTAAATCAAATCATCGACAACTTTGTGTGGGTCTCCTGGAATCACACAAAACGAGAACAAAACAAAATGGCGGATCTTCTCGCCAACATGGCAATGAACTCCCAGAGTGCGAAGATACTCACCGACGAATCGCGGGGAAATGATCGAGTTCTTATGTCCCAAGTCGCAGATCTACTCGAAAATGACGTCGGTGCCACATCGTCAAAACTTAGAAACACCTCACTCTCAGCAGTGTTAATGAGACTCTGGAATTCTTAAACTATATGTAGATCATAAGTTAAATAGAATGACCTTCTCTCTCTCTATCAATTTCAGTTTCGTGCAGGTGTATTCGACGTATCCTATCCGCTGCGGAAGAAGCAGAGTGGAGGAAAAAGGTCCGTTCTGATCATCATTCCTTATCACAACTCTGAC
>GL376599.1:338417-349274 GCA_000143045.1 Globisporangium ultimum DAOM BR144 | reverse complement strand
AGTAAAGCCAAGATCAGTGACACAATGTAACGAGTCAGGTTGTACGATGGAGTGCGCCAGTACATGTCCAAGAAACGCTTCACCAAGAACTTCATCTGGGTCGCTTCCGTCGCAGCACGCTTCGATTCAAACTCAAGAGCTGGAATAGATGGCGAAGGACGAGACACACCCTCCTTCTCCATCTCGGCATCCAACAGCGCCTTGTTCTCGCTGGACTTGAACAGAGCAACAAAGTCCGTCGCTTGACCGTTCGTGTTGCCCACACCGGCACCGATCACCTCCAGCATCCACGTCGCAGGGTTGTATCCATCCTCCAACGGAGCCACGCCCTCCACACATTCAAAGTACTTGATCAACTCGCTCGCGTTTTTGCCGAGGTCACCGAAGAAGACAGTCTCACCACCACGCTTTAGCAACAACAAACTGTCGAACAACATAAACACTTCCGCCGAAGGCTGGTGAATCGTGCACACAATTGTACGACCAGTGTTCGCCACTTTGCGCACACCGTCCATGATCACCTTGGCCGAGCGAGCATCCAGACCACTCGTCGGCTCATCCAAGAAAATCACACTAGGCTGGGCAGCCAGCTCCACACCGATGGTCAGACGCTTCATCTGCTCCACAGAGCTGCCGCGGATGATCTGGTCGGCGATTGGGTTCAAGTCCAGCAACTCCAGACACTCGTTCACGGAATCGAACTTCTTGCTGTCTGATACGTCAGCGCTTTGGCGCAAGAACGCACTGAATGTCAGCGCTTCGCGGATCGTAGACGCTTCCGAGTGGATGTCCATTTGCTCACAGTAACCGGTGCAGCGACGAATTGCGAGGTCAGTGGCTTCGTAGCCGTTCAACAGGATCTGGCCGCGGATCTGGCCGCCAGTCTTGCGTCCAGCAATCACGTCCATCAGTGTCGTCTTGCCGGCACCCGAAGATCCCATCAACGCGGTCATCGAACCTGGGTGCGCAAAGCCGCTGATCCCCTTCAGCAAGTCGATCGTTTCCTTTGGATTCGCTGGGTCTGGCACCGAGTACCACAAGTCCTTGAACGCCACGGTCACAGGGATGAAGTTCTTCTCGCGTTGCTCATTCACTTCCAAGATCACAGTGCTGCCAGAAGGCGAACCCTTTGGCGTCTGCATGATACCGTACTCATCCGTGGCAGAGTCATCGTCGCTGCCACCGATCGTGATGTTTTCTGGGCTCTCAAATCGGTGGTATTCCAAAGCGAGGAACGACAGGAACATGAAGAAGATGTACGAGAAGACCATGAACGCGACGCCGTACCAGACCCACTCCTTCTCGGACGGCACGTCGAAGAAGCTCAGCGAGTACTCGCCCATTTTCTTGCCGAAAGGGCCGCAGTAATCCACTCCTTCGTAAGTACACTTCTCGAAGCGCTCATTGCGGTACTGGTTGACGGCAAGACTGCGCACACACCACGCAATCGGATTGATCCAGTAGATCCAGATAAAGTAGTCTGGGATCTGGTCCCTCGCAATAACGAAGCCAGCAAACAAAATGAAAAACAGTACTGAAACCATCGAGATCGGCTTCGCGACGTGAAGATCTGGAGACATCGAGGAGAGGAAAAAGAACCACGCAGCAAACGCCAAGTTCGTCAAGAACAGCATCAGCTCGTAGATCAGGTAAGCACCCGCCGTAGGAACGAAGCCGCACATCCAGTACACCAGCGTGCCGAACAACACACTCTCCATCAGTGCCAGAGGCAACTGACTCACGGAACTGGACAGCACGTACGACGCCGTCCGGAAGAAGTTAGCGCCTCGCTGCTTGTAGAACACATCGCGCGCAGCCAGGAACGTTGGGATCTGTGACGCCTGACCCAGCGCCAAGAAAAGCACTGCAGCGAAGATGATACCCATCACGACTGCACGTCTTTGACGTCAAATTGGTAGAACACACTTGCATACAAGAGACCCATGATGATCACCATCAGCGCTCGACCTTTCAAGAATGCCGTGTTACGCATCGTCACCTTGGTCTGACGGGCCATGAGCGTGCACGTGCTCTCCCAGAAGCCCTGATGAAACTGAGGAAGAGGGTCCACGTGCTTCTCCTTGTCATGCAGCAGCACCGGGTCGTACGGACCATGGAGGTCTGCAAGCATGGCGTCGTGAACTGACGAGCGCATAAACACATCGGCAAAGTCGCTGGCGCGGCGCGGAACCACCTTGCCTGGCATTTCCACTTGATACTGATACTGCTGCTCCGTACCGAGGTCAAGTAAGAAATCAGCCACGTCGCGACGAGGAGGACACACGAAGCCCAGGTCGCGGAAGTAACCCACAATCTGTTCGCGAGGGCCGTGGTACATCACATGGCCTTCGTTCAAGATCATCACGTCATCGAACAGCGCAAATACTTCAGGCGATGGCTGCAAGAGAGCGATCACGATCGTCTTGCGGAACTTCTTGGCGATGCTGCGCTGGGTCGTGATGATGTCGAACGTTGCCGCACTGTCCAGGCCCGTGCTGATCTCGTCCATGAACGTCACGTACTTGTTACCGAACTGCATCTCGCCCGTCGTCACACGCTTGCGCTCACCACCCGAGACGCCACGAAGCATCGCATCACCGACAATGGTGTTCTGGCAGTTGTCGAGACCCAGTTGCTGGATCACGATGTCCGGGTAGTGCTTGTACAGCGCGCGAGCAGCTTCAATGGCGATCTTGTTTTCCTCAGGGGTGCCGTTGGCCAAGTGGCTCTCAGCACGCTCCGAGAGCTCTCCACCGCAACACGCGTGCGCGAACTCGAGAGTCTCCTTCACGGTCAGCGTGGGGAAGTGCTTGTCACGCTGGGTCACGTATGACACGAACTGAGGGAGGCGCTTGAGGAGCTCATTCTGGGTCGTGCCGTTGTACGTCATCTCGCCCTCCACATGCACGTTCTTTCCCTGTGGGAAGCGGCCGCTGAGGATTTTCATGAGCGACGACTTGCCCGAGCCAGGCTGGCCCAAGAGCAACGTGATGGTGCCAGGCTTGAACACACTGTTGACGTTGCTCAGGATCTGCTTCTTGACGACGCGCTTCTTGGCTCCGACCTTGCTGAAGCTCTTCTTGAGGTGGTTCGCGATGGTTGGGAGCTCCGATCTGGCACCACCATCATCATCGACCGTGACATCAGCGTAGATGGACAAGTTCTTGGCGCGCACTTCCATCTGCGGCAGGGACTTACCAAGCGCCACTTCGATCTTGCTCGAGATGTGGTCATGGAGAGCTTCAGGGCCGTAGGCCATCAACGTTGTGCCATTCGTGTACACAAACTCTAATTGT
Organism: Globisporangium ultimum DAOM BR144; assembly: GCA_000143045.1. NCBI lineage: Eukaryota > Oomycota > Peronosporomycetes > Pythiales > Pythiaceae > Globisporangium > Globisporangium ultimum. Next base: position 345,978 of record GL376599.1, on the reverse strand, counting down.
TTATCCGCATCAGCCATTGCGAATGTGCTGTTGGTGTTGAATATGCTGCAGTCCGATGCCTAGCTCAAAGGAAAGTCTAAAATGACGTCTTTGAGCTTTGAGGCGAAGAACGCGAGCTGTAGTTGCTTGTCTGGCTCAGATAATTCTGAAATGACATCATCTAGGGCGAACTCTTACCGTTGGGCGATGGGCAGCGATTCGACGGAGTTCAGGAACGAAAGAGGGCGAGTTGTTGCGCGTCAACTCTTGCAGGTGCTGACGGGAGATCCAAGACCCCTCATTGATTAGTAAATGGGAGCAGTACAGCAACGTCGATTACGAACAACGGTAATCACTCAAGATCATCCGTTAAGTGCGGAAACCGTACTTGCGGCTCAAAGTGAGGCTGACAAACAAGTTCAATAGAAAAGGCAACTATGACTTTTATGATATCTATTATACAGTGGCCGAAAGGCTTGATTGTTTCTCACATTCGAAGTGAAAATCGGATAATCGAGTATCGACAACTTCAGTACATGGAGAGATGCTGATGGAAATGGCGGTAGAGATGAGGATCAGGACCTGCATTAGAATTCGTCTGCATCGTCTAGTTGCTGCTTATTCCGGTCAATACAACGTAGTTGCTTGGCTCACAGAACAAGCTCAGATAGTTTTACGTTTGCAGTGCTCCACTAGACAGCAGTGTTAAAAAAATGATCCATCCTTCTATCTATTCAAAATACGCAATCCCATGTACGGTCAAAGTGGTGTGGCCATTCCTAGTAGGATCTGAGAAGTAACGAAGACGCAGGTGAACGAATTCGAATTTGAGTGACATTACAAGTCGCATACAGCAATTTATAGTGGAGCTACAATACCAACAACCTAAGCCTGGTGAACTGGGGTCTCGACGGATACATACTTTGGCGACGCGCCAGCCTTGTCCGACGCACCAGCAGGATGGAACAGCTTCTCGATGTCCTCCAGCAACATGCCCTTCGTCTCCGGACACATGTAGTACACGAACACGATGTTGATGCTGCAGAAGGCCGCAAAGATGAAGAAGACGCCGTTGATGTTGAGCACCGGGAAGACCTTGACCACGAACGTCATGATGACGCCCATGATCCAGTTGGCCATGGTGGTCAGCGACACGGCCTTGGCGCGCACGTTGAGCGGGAAGATTTCGGCCGCGTACACCCACGGGATGGGACCCCACGCCATGGCAAAGTTGAACACGAAGAACGCCGTGCCGACCACGATGATGTAGCCCGCCGTCTTGGAGCACCCCGCGTCGTCCACATTGCCGTCACAACCCACCGTGAACGTGATCGCAGACACGATGTGGCCCAGGAACATACCCACGGCACCGATGATGAGCAACTGGCGACGGCCCTTGGTGTCCACCCAGCGCATGCCCGGAATCGTACTGATAAAGTTGACGCCCGAGAGCATGAGCACCGACAAGTCGCCCGCGCCAGTCACGTCCTTGAAGATGAGACCGCCGTACGTGAAGATCGGGTTGATGCCGGTCATTTGTTGGAGCAGCTGCAGCGCCATACCGATGCCCACGCGCTTGAGAATGGATGGCTCGAGCAAATCCGTCCACCCCGTGGCTTGGCCTTCTTCGGCCAGTTGGTCCTCGATGGCCTTGAGCTCCACGTGCACGTTCTCGGTCTGACGCAGACGCTTGAGCGTGGCTTCGGCGGCTTCCTTGCCCTTGTGCTGGAACACCCATCGAGGACTCTCCGGCACGCAGAAGATACCGCACAGCACGACGATCGGAGGGATCATGGCGAGGCTGTTGGTGATGCGCCAACCGTGGTTAGCGTTGCCGATGATGATGTTGCAGATGTTAGCGATGAAGAGACCCGTGACGACGGTCATCTGCATGAAGCCGGAAAAGAAGCCACGGAGCTCCTTGGGGGCCATCTCGGCGCCGAACAGCGGCAGCGAGAACGACGAGTTGCCCACGCCCAGACCTTGGATGAAGCGCGCGATCAACAAGATGCCGTGCTTGCCCGCAGGGTTCAGACACACCCAGATCGTGCCGATGCAGAACAGGAAACCCGCCGTGAACACCGTCATGCGACGACCGAACTTGTCGGCGATGAACCCGCCGAACAACGCGCCGAACACGCACCCGAGGTAGTACGTCATGCTGTACCAGACTGTGAAGTCGGTCCACTCTCCAGGCAAGTTGCTTGAGCTCGCCGTGCACTGCTCATACGTGAAGTTCTTCCAGCCGACACAGAAGTCGTTGATAAACGAGTCCATGATGAGCACGCCACTGGTCACGCCCTGGTCGTAGCCGAAGAAGATGCCGCCGAGCGACGCGAAGAGGCAGACGATGATGGCGTACGTGCGGCTTCCCTCGGTGGGGGTGCTGTCTCCATTGTCATGGACGTTCACAATGACTGCGCCCGCCATGGTCTTGACTGACTCGAAGCTTGGTCGGAAGAAACGAAGGAAGAAAGAAAGAAAAGCACAAGGCGCTTGCGAGGTAGGAAGGAGATTGAGAAGTGAGCTCTTCTTGTGGGGCGGTTCGGCCGAGGACTGTCGGATTGTTTGGGGACGGACAAGTGAGTCGGGGGGTATAGAAGGGGCCAAAGAGAAGAGTTCTGAAGTGTCAGCCTTTCAGTATACTGGAGTGTACCTCAGTCTTGTGAGTGAGGTTTTGCGTTTGGTGGACCGCGCTTTCGCACTTGAAGTTGGGAGCGTCTGGTACCACTTGCAAAGTTCAGAAACGAGGTCCAACTGTCCGGTTGAACTTCAGGAATGGGAGCTCTGCGGGACCTGCACGCACAGGTTGAACTTGGTGCTTTGGTGTTGGGCTGAGGTTGCACGAGGCAGGCAACAATATGACTACAGTGTTTTACATAGTTGACACATGTACTATACTTGAAGCACTGAATTGCGAGATCTAGACAAACCAGGTGTCTGGATCGTACTTGATTCTTTTTCTCCCAATCTCTATTGAAGGCTGTCGTGCCTTGAAGTTGTGTGGCGCGAGGTCCACAAGAACCAACGTTCCCGAATGTGGGCTGGGACGTGACTTCGTGAATTCGATAACAACGATGCGTGTCAAGATGAAGTGAGCATAGAGAGAGAAGGCACGGGAGTGACAAAGGCAAAACTAAACTTCAAAGAAAAGAGTTGTAGCTACCTTTGCCAGCAAATCATTTTCTGTGTCCCCTCTCGCTGTGTTTGCTATGACGTGTAGCAAACCTACAAAACTTCTTTCAGCTTCAGCTCTTGCAGCTCTGCTTGGCTCGTTCAGATTTCGAAACCAACTAACGTCACCCCAACATCTTCCTTTCATCTTTCTCTTCCCGGTCTTGAGTTGTGTCGCCACAGTGTTGGAAATTGAAGAGCATTCCTGCAGCTGCTTTTAGGCTGTGCCAGTCAAGCTGACCACACTCTGAGGAACGCACTGTACAGATTGGCAAGTACGAGATCAGATGGGTGAATACGAGATCATCTATGCTAAGTTTACGCGGGCCAAATGCACGACAAGTCATCTTAGTAGCAGAATCCCTCGACTGCAACATTATTGCAAGATTTACTATGTCGAGCTTCTTCCGTTGCACTCAACGACTCTAGTACGGGTGGAATTATCGGACGAGGTTTAAAGGTCAGCACCTGTTGTGCGCGCAGTCGTATGGGGAGCCAAGCCCTGCTACAAAACTGCAGTGCAAGTGTTGACTACGCAAACACAATGTTGGGGTATAAAAGGCTGTGTCTTTGTTTAGATGCACGTACTTAAATGTGGCGTACCACCGGCCAACTTGAACCTGAATAGGCGAGATGGTTTTGATGGGATGATCCAAGTTGAATTTGGCGATTACTTTCCTTCACGTTTCATTGCTTTATGATGTAAAAGAGTGTACAGATGATGTGATATCCTGCATTTTGCTTCCACTTGATAAGACTGGTCTCAATTTGTCGCTTTCTTGATTACCGCAAAAAGTGCATATTTCTTACTCGAGGATTGGCGTTTTCTCTTATCACCTCACTCGATTGACGAGTCCAGTGACACTAAGTACAAGGCAAAACAGTGAAAGTAGCCTATTGGCACAATTCATAGGAATTTACCTTTGTGCGCTGTGTGGCAAATGCGTGGCTACCATTTGAGGAATTCTCGTCACAGTGGTTTTCTGCACTTTCTGCACGACAGTGTAGCTCTTTCCAATGCTTCAGTTTCGATCTTGAACTTTCTGCTTGGCAAAAAGACCGGCCATCCATGCCGTTTCACAAGATGACCAGTCCTTTTTCTACCCTGGAACCTAGCACAGCAGAAGCCACGTTGGCTACGTCGCCATTGGGGGCCAAAGTTGGAACTGACTTACCACACTCTCACTCCAAACAAAATACTTTGTCTTTCAAACATAACAGCCCTGCAAGGTTGAGTCGCACACGAACCGTGATTGCAGCCTACTTTGTACTGATTACTGGTTGCTCTTTCTTGGGGTTGCCCACCCGCAAATACAGATATTTTTGTTGTCCTCATCGCATTGTTCCGTTTATGCATCGCATAATCCAGCTCGTCTGTCGCGGTCAAGTGGCGAAAATCAAATCACGATGGGTAGGCGCAGGTAAAAAAGAGCCATATCTTTGACGTTAAACACTCTTTCTTGATCTTTTTAGCTAATTTTAGCTCTTCAGGAGCCTATTGGAATGCTGGGAAATGGCACTTTAACAATGTAACTAGTTTAATAATGAACAGATGTAAAATATATCAAGTCCTCTGGATTTATTTTTTCTTTCTGCAAGCCCTTGTTGATTGTATAATATAAACAGTTTTATAAATGGGAAATAGTAAATTTTACTACATTTGCAATTAAAAACGCTGAGAAATCTGGTATGTAGGGTTACTCAAGGCAGCTTGACGACATTTGCACGTTGCACATTTGTCAAATGTGTATGTGAAGTGGCTTCTTTACATGGAAACAGAACTTGTGCTTCTGAAGAAAAGGAGGAACATCCAGTCCAAGAGGGTGATTTAGCGATAAATATCTGGCGTGCAATCAAATCTGGAACGGCCATGCACCCAGTTAGGGCAATTTTTTGCTGCTTCGCGACAGGAACGAGGATGTTGGTTTGTTTTTCCAAGCAGAACTGCATGAAGGTCCGTTGCGTGGTGAAATAGAAAGGGACGATGACCAAAGAGCAATTGCAGATGTGTACTTAGTATGAACTTAATATAAAAATAAACTTGTAATACCATTTTTGATGCAGCATTTAGACTAAAGCGACGCAGCTCTATCTGCCAAGATTGCACGTAGCAACAAACGCATAGCACCCCATTTTATTTTGTTTTCTGCGCTACTGCCTGCTGCGAGTTGAATAGTTGGAATGCACGTTGTTAATTTTGCAGTTTCTTCATTATGACTTTGAGAGGGGGAGACAAAAATAGCCCTAATTCAATTTCAAAGCGTTCTCTTCTGCGCATTAGCAAGTCCATACATTTCCGGTACTACAGTAGTACCGATTGCTTGTATGCACATGGCATGACACGATCGTCATGCAGACGACATTCCCAGCAACCTGACTCAGTAGCTTCTCGTTCTATCCAAAGAGCGGCATTAAGCCACAGTATGAGAATAAATTGCTGGACGTATCTGCTTGGTAGACAATCGGGTGTACACGCAGCCTTTGTAAACCGAGCAAGACGTCATGTCGTGCACGAATAGTTCACAAAAAACACTTATACAATCTTTGGATATGCTCATGTAATCTAGTGTCTATACACAGTCCGTGCTGTCCGGTGTAATGAATCGTATAATATATATTCGCAAGGCCAGCGCTAGTACAGCAGCGTCTGCATCAAGGTTGCTTACTCTCATCATTACATGTTAGAAGGTGAGGTATATTTAAGTACAATTTAATGACCTACAATATCCATTCTCCGGGCTATTCTACAGTAGGTAGTTTGTTCCGGAGTGTGAGTTGCCGGATTACGACGACGCAGGCGTCGTCCCGGCAGCTTGAGCTGCTATATTCCGCAGTGACGATACTTGCTCCATTGAGAGGGCATGCATAGTTCGCAGGGAAGAGGAGCTGCTCGTTTGTTCCGATGCGTGGACTAACCAGTGCAACACATCGTTGTTGAGAAATGCCGTTATTTCCGGATCGATGCATCGGTGTGATGGAAGGCGCACTTGGAAGGAGCGACGAGTATCCATAGCAACGTTAGCTGCCTTGTCCGCCATTTTGTTGTGCGTTCGGTAGTTATGCGTCCAGCTCTGAATGCCGATCGTATCTGCAATGCGCTTGGAGGTTTTGTACAACCGAGCGAGTCGGGGGTTCTTAGGGGGTCGATGGCGCCTTTGCTGTGAGATAATTGTGGCACTGTCCCCGATGACGTGGAGCGGGATACTCTCATCATTATGACGACATCAGTCGAGAACAAGATTGAAAGAATGGGAGATGACGCAATAATGGACTAGAGTGTGGTGTCACCATAACTCAGGATAACCCCCATTCTGTCCAGCAAGAGCCAAATACTGCGGAAAGCAAGCATTGGCTGTTCTTTTGCTTAACTTACTCTATACACAGATGAAATACGATGCGCAGACGAGTCTATCGATTATCCCCCCCTATCAGTGCTCTTTGCCGTAAATCGGAGCCCATTTTAGTTGGGCCGCAGTACCAAGTGCTACAAGTTGTAGCTCGTCAGCGTCGCCCTATGAAGCCTCTTCTTCAGTCGATATTGTCAGTGCCATGGCAAAAAATCTAGAATATTCTGGAAGTACCCAACAGCTGGCGTATCCTGTCAAACGATTACAGAGGCTGCCACGGAACTAGTCTTTCTCGTGCAACCAAAGCACCAAGTTCAACCTGTGCGTGCAGGTCCCGCAGAGCTCCCATTCCTGAAGTTCAACCGGACAGTTGGACCTCGTTTCTGAACTTTGCAAGTGGTACCAGACGCTCCCAACTTCAAGTGCGAAAGCGCGGTCCACCAAACGCAAAACCTCACTCACAAGACTGAGGTACACTCCAGTATACTGAAAGGCTGACACTTCAGAACTCTTCTCTTTGGCCCCTTCTATACCCCCCGACTCACTTGTCCGTCCCCAAACAATCCGACAGTCCTCGGCCGAACCGCCCCACAAGAAGAGCTCACTTCTCAATCTCCTTCCTACCTCGCAAGCGCCTTGTGCTTTTCTTTCTTTCTTCCTTCGTTTCTTCCGACCAAGCTTCGAGTCAGTCAAGACCATGGCGGGCGCAGTCATTGTGAACGTCCATGACAATGGAGACAGCACCCCCACCGAGGGAAGCCGCACGTACGCCATCATCGTCTGCCTCTTCGCGTCGCTCGGCGGCATCTTCTTCGGCTACGACCAGGGCGTGACCAGTGGCGTGCTCATCATGGACTCGTTTATCAACGACTTCTGTGTCGGCTGGAAGAACTTCACGTATGAGCAGTGCACGGCGAGCTCAAGCAACTTGCCTGGAGAGTGGACCGACTTCACAGTCTGGTACAGCATGACGTACTACCTCGGGTGCGTGTTCGGCGCGTTGTTCGGCGGGTTCATCGCCGACAAGTTCGGTCGTCGCATGACGGTGTTCACGGCGGGTT
>GL376599.1:165710-334973 GCA_000143045.1 Globisporangium ultimum DAOM BR144 | reverse complement strand
AGTCCTCGATGGGTGTTCCAGCACAAGGGCAAGGAAGCCGCCGAAGCCACGCTCAAGCGTCTGCGTCAGACCGAGAACGTGCACGTGGAGCTCAAGGCCATCGAGGACCAACTGGCCGAAGAAGGCCAAGCCACGGGGTGGACGGATTTGCTCGAGCCATCCATTCTCAAGCGCGTGGGCATCGGTATGGCGCTGCAGCTGCTCCAACAAATGACCGGCATCAACCCGATCTTCACGTACGGCGGTCTCATCTTCAAGGACGTGACTGGCGCGGGCGACTTGTCGGTGCTCATGCTCTCGGGCGTCAACTTTATCAGTACGATTCCGGGCATGCGCTGGGTGGACACCAAGGGCCGTCGCCAGTTGCTCATCATCGGTGCCGTGGGTATGTTCCTGGGCCACATCGTGTCTGCGATCACGTTCACGGTGGGTTGTGACGGCAATGTGGACGACGCGGGGTGCTCCAAGACGGCGGGCTACATCATCGTGGTCGGCACGGCGTTCTTCGTGTTCAACTTTGCCATGGCGTGGGGTCCCATCCCGTGGGTGTACGCGGCCGAAATCTTCCCGCTCAACGTGCGCGCCAAGGCCGTGTCGCTGACCACCATGGCCAACTGGATCATGGGCGTCATCATGACGTTCGTGGTCAAGGTCTTCCCGGTGCTCAACATCAACGGCGTCTTCTTCATCTTTGCGGCCTTCTGCAGCATCAACATCGTGTTCGTGTACTACATGTGTCCGGAGACGAAGGGCATGTTGCTGGAGGACATCGAGAAGCTGTTCCATCCTGCTGGTGCGTCGGACAAGGCTGGCGCGTCGCCAAAGTATGTATCCGTCGAGACCCCAGTTCACCAGGCTTAGGTTGTGTATGTTTGTATAAGAAGTACTTCAGTTCGGAAACACGTAACGAAATATACCTCACTTTGTCTGTCACGAAATCTAGAGAGGCAAAGGATTGGTGTTCTCGTGCGTATTGTCGGTCTATTCAGGGTTACGTTCTCTAGTACCGACGACTTTCGTGCCACACATACCAAGAGGGTCAGCAGTCAAGACGCAAACTGGGAGGCGCTACAGTTCTAGCGTCGACTGTTGATTGTAGGGGGTGATCCTGTAGGATTTTCAAGAAATTTAGAAACCAGGTCAAACCCACACACGCATACAGTCTTTTTTTCGGTTTATTTTTAGTGGAATGCTTGAACTGAACATATGTTCTGGGAGATGCGCACAGTTGAAGATGCGTGACCTTTGGGAAACGGAGCATGATAAAGACGACACGCTCTTGATCTTGGCACTCGTAATCGCAGACGAATGAGCACGGTGGACGAAGGCACGTCAACGCGGCAAGATCTACCTGCGTCAATTGTGAATTGAACTTGAACCCACTCCATGGCATAGCGTGGGAGGCTATTTTCAATGAAGCCCCCGACAAATCGTTCATAGCAGTCGTTGTCACCAGTAAGAGCGTTACGAACGCAACGCAGCAATGCTTTCACATCCGCTGTGGTGTATCCTTCGGCGTCTGACACATGGTTACCATGCCGCATGTTGTTCCTGGCGACGCTCATTAACGTGATGGATGCTGTTCTTTCAGATCGGGCGACGAATCCTGAATGAAGTGTTGACGATGCGGGAACATCTCGAGCTGACAAAAGGAAACTACTTGAGGTGCAAAGAACGCTTTTAACAGGTTATCATATTTAACATATTTAGAATCATCTGAAATCTGAAAAGATCCCCCATCCCCATCTCCAGACCTAAAATCTACGAGGTCGTTTTAGAACTTTAGAGCGGTTCAAGCGTATCAGATTGTCAGATTTAGGTCTGGAAGGCTCCTAAATGCCTGGGAAAGTTATCCATTGTCCTACTTATATTGTCGTCCTAAATTAAATTGAGTACTTTGCAAAATGGTATCAAAAATTAACCTAAATCAAATAACCTCCAAATTCATAAACCTCATAGCCTCTGACAATGTATCAGCAACAATCAGTGGCAGGTTCACACTTCTGATGATGTGCTTGTTTATCATTGAGCCGACGTGACAGCAGCACGAGAAGAAGAGCCCATGAGCCGCCAGGCGCTGCGCCCGTTCCTCGCGCCGCAGAAGCTGTCGGCGCTGCTGCCGCTGCTGGAGCGCAACCTCGCGAAGCTCAGCGCCCAGAGCGCCGCCACGCCTGCGCCCGTACGTTCTCGCTCTCCCAGTTCTCCCTTTCGTGTGGCTGCGCTAACGCAATGTGTACCGTAGCGCGCAAGTGTGGCGGCAGTGTTCCGCTGGCGTGAGCGCGAGCAGCACACACTGGAGTTGCTACTCGTGCGGCGCAGCATCAACGAGCGCGACACGTGGAGCGGCCAGGTCGCGTTCCCCGGAGGCAAGCGCCAGAAGCGCGCGATCGAAGGCAGCGACCCGCTCGATATTGCCGCCATCAAGGCGAACGAGAAGAATGATGACGTGCCCTGGGAATCGCCCCGCGAGACCGCGACGCGCGAGACCATGGAGGAGATCGGACTCGATCTGACGGCACCGTAGGGTCTCTCAGTTATGAGTTTTGTCTTAAGGAGCTATGCTGACTTGTGCGATTCAAACAGGAACGTGCGCTGGATTGGGAGCCTCCCTGCGATTCAAACGCATCTGCGGACGTTATGGGTGAGCACACAAGGTATGTGGCCGCATTTAAGGAGCTGAAATATCTATAGCTGTCTTATTGGGGCTCATAGTCACTCCCTCTGCGTCTCTTCTCTCTAGTGTTCGTGATGGGCACCCCGGCTGAAGAGCAGGAGCTCGCGCTGCGCATCCAGGAATCCGAGATCGCCGACGTGTTCTGGGTCGACATCCAGGAGCTTTTCAACCCGATCCGGTTCCAGCCGCTCGTGTGGCCCATCGAGGACATGATCCGGCCGCTCGCGACGCGTCCGCAACTCAGAGAGTTTGTGAGAAAAGTGTTTGGCGACCTCGTGTTCAAGTGCATCTACTTGCCGCGACCGACGCACGCGCTTCCGGACGAAGATATGACTGTGCGCCACCCGTTTGACTTTATCCTCTGGGGGCTCACGCTTCGCATGATCAGCGACCTGTTCGTCGAGGCCAAAGTGCCGTTGCCCGTGCACGACGTGATGCCGCACTTCGAGTCGCGCCTTGGCGGCGACCTTGCGCTCTTCTTGTACCGGTATCCCGACAAAGCGCTCATGCGCGGTGCCTCCATCGCTGCGCTTGCTGCTGCCGTTAGTTTCGGACTGAGTCGCCTGTAGGTGGCAGATCAACATCAGCCATGTTAGAACAGACGGAAGACTGCTTTGATATCAACGAAGCTGCATTTATGTTGTTTTTTTCCTATACGCCATGCTGTTTCTGCTTTCTTCTGAAGCTTAAGCCATCCCCGCGCGTTGCGAGGACGGCGCACTGCTGGAACTAGACTCCTCCCGCTGGCGCGTCCGCTCTTCGACGGTGCGCAGTCGCTCCTGCTCACGCACAAAGCGGTCGAGTTCATCCTGCGCGTCGGGATGGAAATGGCATACGTCCTCAAAGATCAGTCGGCGCAGTGTGTCCTTGTCCAATTTGCTGCGGTTCTCCTTCTCGAATGAAAAGTCAAACGCCGAATCGGCCGTGGACTCGGCCTCAGCTTTCCGGTACGAAGCCACGAACGGATGTGCAATTGCTTCTTCCACGGTGATGCGCTTGCGTGGATCAAACTCCAGCAATCGCGTCATCAGATCGATCGCGTCTGCGGGCGCCGAGGGACACACTTTCGAGAACGGCTTAGGCTCATGGTCTGCTTGCCGCGCCATCCACTTTTTCGCCTTGGCGTTCGTGATGAAGCCCATGTCGTCCTTCGGTGGACTGCCCACCATCTGCAAGATCAAATTGAGCTGGTGCACGTGGTCATGACCTGGGAACAGCGCTTTCCTAGTAAACAACTCCACCAGAATGCAACCAATGGACCATAAATCGATCGCCGTCGTATACCGACTCGCTAGCAGCAGCTCTGGCGCGCGATACCATCGCGTCACGACGTACTCGGTGAGCGCCTGATCGATCATTTCGCCACCATCACTAGCGACTTCGATGCCTCGTGCGAGCCCAAAGTCACAGATCTTGACCAGGCAGTCGCGGTTGATGAGGATGTTCGACGGCTTGATGTCACGATGGATGATCTGCGCCGAGTGGATGTACCGAATCGCGCACAGGAGCTGGTACGTGATGTACGCGATGTGATCACTCGATAGCGTCTCCTGGGAGTTGATCACGCGGTGCAGATCCGTTTCCATAAGATCCGTGACGATATACGTGTCGTCAAACTCGGTGAGCGACGGAGGACGCATGACGTCGACCACAGCCACGATGTTCGGATGCTGGAGATGGCGCATCAGTCGAATCTCACGCACGATTCGCTTTGCATCCACCAAGTCGTCAAAGGTTTTCGGGATGTTCTTGATCGCAACCGAGTTGCCCGTGATCTGATCACTCGCCGCGATGACGACGCCGTATGCGCCATGGCCGATGGCTCGAATCAGTTGGTACCGAGTGTACACGCGAAACTTGGTCGACGCAACAGTGAACGTGTACATATCGTCTGGAGACCCCATCGATATTCTTTCGGAGCCGCTGTTCCTCTTTGCCGGATTGCTTGACGACGAGCGTTCCGCATTCCCGCTCTCGTAACTCGGGTCGTTCTCGGAGTAGAAAGTGCCTGAGAGTCGACGATCCAACGTGTTTCGCTCTTTCTCCCCAGTCTCCTCGTGCAGCGCTTGTAATCGATCAAAGCTCTTGCGATGGCGAGGAGGAGTAGCTTCGGTGCCGTCATTGAAGAATGTGTCGTCGTCGTCTGTGTGCGGTAAGAAGCTAATACTCAGCTGCAAGCGCCCGCAGTTGTCTTGACTGTCCCCTGAACCTGACGCACCGCTGCTGGCGACTTTCTTCTTGTCTGGAGAGCCTGAGATTCCAGAGCTCGGCACAAACTCCTCTGGTTTCCGGAGTTCATACCACTTTGGAACCGCTAGCGACGCAATGTCTTCTTCTGTTCCTGCCGACGTGCCTAGGTAATTCGCCAGATTCACTTTTGTACATCCAATGAGCTCGTCACCCATCACACTAAGACTCCACGCTTCAATAAATAAACACGAACTTGTGCCAGGCACCGCACCGGAAAACTGGATGCTCAGCGTCTCTGCCCAGAACGGATTGGTACCATTGCCATTCTTCGACGGTCTTGTTGAATATGATTTCCACGAGCCTATGTGATTCACTGCTTTGCTGCTGCCGCCGCTCGTCGTGGCTTTCATCGTCAAATGGGGGAAATTGTTGAGCCCAATCGTCACTTTGATATTTGCGGACGCCGGGATGGGTTTCTTTTTCTTGATGCCTTCGCCAGAGATGCACACGACTCGAATCTCACCTGGTGGGCACGTGCTCGCTGATTCTTCCTGTTCGTGGGGCAACTCCAGCGATGGTCCATCAGATTGCACACCGAACGCGACCGCTGCGGCGGTCTTGTCAGCGATGATATTGATGTGACTGATGCGCCCGTCGGCCTCAAAGCGCAGCTCGTGCTTCCACAGATGACGGAATTTACGGCTACTCGCGAGGTTCTTGATCGTCTCTCGGCCCGTCACCACCGCGAGGTCTCCACTTCTCGCCATGTGCTGCACTGTGTAATGCGAAATGTCGATTGAGCTGTGCAGCTTTGTGAAAAAGAACAGAAAGCCCTCGCAGCCATAGTATTCGCCTGCAATCGGGACCGACGGCGGGTAATTCGACGTGATCGTGATGTTCGGATGCAGACTCGGGATCAGATCGGCAAAGTTGCCCTTGCGGCACTGAATGTGCCCCCACGCTTCGTAAAACATGTACAAGTTCACCGAAATCGGCGTGCCCAAAAGCGTCTTCATCATCGTCGAGCCTGGCACGAGTCCGCGCGCCGGCGCGTGTGGAATCGTTACGCTCAGCCGCCCCGATGTCGATGCCGGCAGCTGGTCTGTCAGCCGCTTCTTGGCCTTTGGCAAAATCGTCTGCTGCTCCAGCGCGGCCGAGATGAGGTGGATCCACACGACGCGCTCGATCTCGCTCTCGACGGCGAAATGCATGGGCTTCTTCTCCAGTGTCGCCACGGAGAAGCCGTGCGCGCGGCCGACATTCTCCTTCGCGACCGCCTTGATCGTGTAGCAGCCTTTCCTGCTCTCCTTGCTGCTTGTACTCGCTGCTGTCACCTTCTCAGGTTTCTTCGTAGACGCCGTGACAACGAGACTCTTTTGCGTGGCGATCGCCGACATGGACGCCGTGCGCTGACTCGCATTTGCACCAGTGATGCTGCCTCGGGAGGACGGCGGCGAGCCCGCGGGATAGCGCGCCTTGGTCGAGTTGCGCTCCTCGATCGCGAGCAGCTCGAGAAACTTGGCCTTGGACTCGAAGACGCGCAGCGCGAGCCCGTCCAGCGTCACGTACACCTCCTCCCAGCGCGGGAGCCACTCGCCCTTCTTCTTCACGATGCCTTCCCACGCCACCGGGATCAGCTTCATGAGCTGCCTGTCCGCCTTCTGTGTCAGCTTCATGTGCTCCTCCGTGAGCGACAGACCCACCGCGTGAGCCATCGTCAGAGAGAGAGTGAGAGTTATGGTAGATGGGGGGGCGACGATGGTGCTGTGGCGCGTCAGCCGTGCGGGGCGGCACACCAAATATTTCTAGCAACAGGAAACGACCTGTCTGATTTGATGGAATGTCAAAGTTGATAAAATCAGGACACGATGAGGGTGGAGGGTCGAGCGAGTATAAATGGAGAAGGGGAGAAAGGGGAAAAACCGCAGTTTGGTGCGAGGTACCTATTTTGGAAAAAGCGGTGTGATGAGTCCACAAATAGTCATTTTGATCAGATGTGAATACTGGTACATATTAATACTTGTTTAAAGCAGTTGGTTGCAGTTTAAGGGAAGCATGGATTAAGCATTGCTTTAATTATTCGAATAGAAAAGGTAATTGGATATTACAGGTTTTGATATTGGTGCCTTTTACTGTGTTTGGCTTGATATGCAACAATTTCTCTAAAGTCACAAAACCCTTCGAGTATTTCAATTGTGATTTCAATAGCATTTCTATATTTGTTCAAGGTACTATTAGTATTACAGGAATTAGAGCTAACGCAGCAATACTTGTCTGCTAAATCCCTTTCGCGAACTCAGCGCGTGTGGGTGGATACGTTTACCCCAGTATGGTGTGTGCGTCAAGCGCGTGGCGTTTGCGTCTGAGAACGCACATGTGATGGAGATCTTCTCGTGAATGTGAGCTCTTCACGTTGATGCGTACCTATCCAATACAGTACGTTCTGCTGACGACGATTTGCAGCAACTTCGGCATCGTCCATCCAACCACCATCTCTTCCTGTCACGTTCCGGTCTCCTCAACTGTAATTGGGATAACGATGGGCTCGCTCGAGAAGCTCCAAGCATGTGAACGAACAAAATGCAAACGAACTGCCCTCGTAATGTGACATAGCAAAAGTTGCTGACAATGTAGGCGACCTCACTGGGTCAGCCGACTTGGTCCGGAATCGCGATTAAACCCAGGAAGATGGCTTGCAGCCCAGCACCGGATCTCGATGATGGGGCGATCGCGTCGTTTGAATGCGAAGGGAGCTTCTGGTGTCAGAAACTCGCTTTCCAAAGTTCTTTTCAGGGGCATGTGTGCACGGTCTCACATTGAAGTGGTGGTGACTGCGAGCCGCACGTATGAGCATGCGTGCGCCGATTTTTTATAAAGAAAGAGCGGTGGAAAATGGGACCTGGCGATCGATCACGTGATCGCAATGACTCCTTTACCGCTGCTGGAAAATTGGGCGAAGGGGCGGAGTGCATCGCCAGAACAAATAGCTTTAGCTTAACAAACCTGATGGGCTTTCCGTTCCTTTCTCAGCCACGCAGTACAGCCACAAGGGCCAATTTTTCAAGGCATTAGAGCCATCCACTGGCTCCAAATGCCGCAAATGAACGGGAAACGCTTTTGCTATCGCCATTACAGCTTTATGAGCCACAGACGCAGTCTCCATATGCCCAAGTGTCCATGTTTCTTTTTGCTGTCTCCATGGAGCTGTTCAAACGTACTGGTCATCGTCAACACCGCGTCCACTGAGGGTAGGTCAAGCGGATCCGCTTGTTGGGAAGGCGATTGAAGTGGAGAGGGCTCGGGGATCTCGTTGTCAGTCTGAATCTGATGAAAGATCTTCTTGCCCCTAGCCCTCGTCGACAACGAACTGCGTTCACTGGTCTCTGTCCCCCACATTTATCCACTCGCCCAAACTTGGCAAAACTTTGGCAACTTTGAGCCGAACGATCACAGAAATATAAGAAAAAATGAGTTCGCCTGTAGTCAGCCGACCGGTCCCACAGGCATCGCAGTCGTGTGGCTTTTCCTGCACCCACTTAGCCTCCTTTCTCATATCATCATGCTCTTCGAATCTCTTTAGAGCTACAGTCGGTTTTTGAGTCCGTTTATTGTTGCATGTTGCATGTTGCTTGCGAAATCGAGCTCTGTCCTTTCCGCGTTTGCATAACATGTTGTCTCTTTGCCAAATTCTCAGAAATGGAAAAACAAAAACAAGCGTGATGTAACTCTGCGCACCCATCGTCTCTTGTATGCCTGCCTCCCAAAAATATAAAACAGGTTGAGATGCTCAGGAAGATTAAGTCGATGAAAAGATCTTGATGCTCCGACTGGATCTGCTGGCGTCGGCAACATGGATCCTTCCATTAATTCCCCATGCGTGATGTCAAACCGCAATGCTGACGCTCTTCTATTCGAAGCGCAGAGCCTCAAGTCACGCTCATCTACTATACAACAGGAAGAGGTGTTCTATGTTGCAATTCGTCGGCATGCTCAAGATCTGCAAGATGAGGTCGTTGGCAAACTTCGTTACCAGAACATTCGGACTGACGAATCCGAGTCGTGGCTCTGGGTTTGTACGGTACACATTAATGCATCCACTCAACAGGACAACAGCAGACACATGACTTTACCTGTATAATCGGATATTTGGTGGCCTCAACTGAACTACTTTGCAAATGTTTACTGTTATATAATCCCTTATAAATGCATTTACCCGCTAAAGTCGATCAAATGCGAATCAGAACCCCATCTTCCTGTTCGATCTCCATTAACAGGGCGGACCATCACTCTGTTCGCAGCTCTTCATGCTCGTCCTCTGCGTAAGCCAATCGACGACGAGCGTATCGTCCGCTTCCCCTTCCCCTCATAAACTGTGGACGAGTAAAATAGAGCTGCAAGGTGCGTCCCCTACCCCGTCACCAAGGGCTCGGCTCTTTTTCTGAGCCCAATCACGGAAGGTGCCCTTTTTGGCTCTCCATTGCTCCTCTCTGGCGATTGCCATTCTGCTGCTGTGTGTCTACGCCACTCCTCCAGACGGCTCCAGCATCATCTCCACTTCCACAATTCCGTGCTTGCCGGCAGAACCGTCTGCTGTACTTGTGCGTGTGCTCCGATTTCGTACTTTTCTGGTTCGGGCTCGTGTGAGTTCGTCCGTCATTCTCCAACTTGCGCTTGGCGTTGAACGGGTACGTTGCATCACTCGTTTGCACTGCTATTGATTGTTAGGCAAATGGAAACTGATGGGTCTTGCCTGCGTGCTGCTGAGTAGTATCGGATAGAGTGCTGCTGCGTGGTCTAGATTGCATCCTGTTGAAGCATAAGCATGATGAGTGCCACAAGCCCGCAGAGACTACAAGTGGTGAGTCATCCTCGGCAGTCTAGTGGTGAGAAGACGAAAGAGCAAAGTGGAAAGCTTGCTGCAACAAGCTCTCGACGGCCGAGCTTCAGGAAGAAGCGCGATGTGAAGCAAGAGAAGGACTGCGACTCCTCCAGTGGCACCCACACGAGTTGCACAAGTCACGACACCGACTGCGGAGAGCTCTTGTGGGACGAACTGTCCACTGGATCGAGCACGGAGCAGGAGTCGGACGGATGGAGCAACCGAAGCCACTCTCCAGTCGGGCGACGCAGTGCGGATGTTGAGCCCCCGGCTCCAGTCGAGTTGGCATCTGCCTCTCAAGGCATGGCCAGCCCCATGCAGAGTCCTACCAGTCGGAGTAAGGCTCGACGTCAGATTGGAAAGGACCAAGTGCCACAGGAGTCTGCCCAGCAATGCCGAGGGCGTGTGAGCCCAACGGCCCAGACCAAGCAGCTTGCAGACCAATCGGAGAAAGAGGTTGCTCCCGTTCGGCAATACGCCCCAGATTCGTCTGGACACGGTGCCTCTGGACTACTCCTGACTCGTGTTCACCCGATCGTTCGTCCGATCAACATTGGTCCACCCACCGAGTACGACTTCCGCAACACGAACGGGTTGATGAAATGCCTGAACGCAATTGCCCCGCTCCCAAATCCTGAAGAGTTAAGCGCAAAGCATCTGGTCATCAACGAAGTCCAGCGGCTCGTGGACGATTGGCTGCAGATCACATTCGGTCCTGAAAAAGAGACGACTGCGACCTTGCTCTTGGGCGGAAGTTGGCACCTCAAGGTCGGACTCTCGGAGTCGGATCTGGACATTGCCACGCTATTGCCGAATTTCGTCACGTCCAAGTCATTCTTTGGCTCATTGTACGAGTACTTACGTGCAACACCATGCGTCACCAAGATCGTGGCGATGAACAAAGCTGCTGTGCCGGTTCTGGCATTCCAGCTCAACGGTGTTCGGATCGATTTGCTGTTTGCTCGCTACACGCAAGACGTTGTGCCGAAGAACCTACCGATCCACAGTGGCCAAGTGCTCGTTGGCATGGACGCGGTGTCCATTCGGTCGCTGTCTGTGCCGCGCGTGGCCTCGTTGATCCTGGAGCTTGTGCCGAATGGCTGTGCCTTCCGATCGTGTTTGCGCATCGTGCGGCTATGGGCGAAACGCCGCGGTCTGTACTCGAACAAGGCGGGTTTCCTTGGTGGGATCTCGTGGACCATCTTGGTGGCGTTCGTCTGCCAGATGTTCCCAAAGGCCACGATTTCGTCGGTGATCCACCGATTTTTCACCATTTTGTCGACCTGGAGTTGGCCAACGCCAGTGCTGATCTCCAAGCCGTACGAGTCCTCGGAGATCGCGTCGTGTGCGCAGTGGAATCCGCAGAAGCACCACCACGATCGCGGTCACCTCATGCCGATCATCACGCCGGGCTTTCCCGCCGTCAACTCCTCGGTGAACGTGAACGAGTCGACGATGCGCGTGTTGCAAGAAGAGTTTGAGCGCGGGAAGCGTATCATGGACGAGATGCAGGCAAAGGGGTTAAGCAGCCCCGCTGTGTGGCACAAACTGTTTGCACCGACCGAGTTCCTCGTTCGCTACGACCACTACTTGGTCATTGAGCTACGCGCTCAGGACGACGATGAGCTGAGCGAGTGGGCAAACTTTGTGGCTAGTCGAACGCGGAAGCTCGTGGAGACGCTACAGCTCACGTCGTCTGTCGAGAGTGTTCATCCGCTGCCAGATCTGGTCAAGCCTCATCACCAAAGTCGAGATGAATCAAATGCGATCGGGTATTACCTGCTAGCGTACACGATTTCTCCAAGTACGAAGTCCGAAATGGCGAAAACATGTGCGCTGCCGGACGTGCGGTACTTCATGGGCACTGAGCTGGCAAATTGCGCCGAGAAGAAGAGCACGATGCACGCCGACATCTCGTACTCGATGTGGCAGGATCTGCCCGAGTCCATGTTCCCAAACGGCCGCGTCGCTGCGGCCGGCGACCGAGCGCGATTCATCCTGAGCAAGGCCCACAGCAGTAATGTCTCGCTTGGGCTCGGGCGGTGAGGCATATGCGCCGAAACCAGCGCCATGAACTCTGACATGCAGTTCATATTTCTCATTTTCACTCACATACACAGCAGGTCGACACGTTCATGGGACACAGAGACGATGAGGCTTCGTCGGTCGGTGTCTTGAGCCTTTTCTTTCGCCACGAAGGCGGCGATCCAAACGAAGAAAAAAAGACGTAGCACATATTTACTGAATGAATTAAAAATCAAGAGCTATTGGGAAAGCGCCAAAGTCGCTCGGCTCGAGGCAGGGGGCTTCGTACCTGTTGAGCGAGCACCGACGCCTCCTTGATGAAATAAATAATAGCACTAATGAGTTTTAAAAATCTATCTCAGTATGCTGTCACTCCTTCACCTTCACCATGTAGTTGATCGACTGGAGAGCTTTTGGAAGCTCCAGTAAGACAGACGCAACGCACCATTATATACATCGAACACCCCCAGCACTCACTGAACTGGACTAAGCGTGGGTCAAACGTCTTCAATTGAGCGCTTCTTTGTGTTGTACGAGTTGTTCTCTTTGTTAAACTGGACCTTCATCGACGGCATCTCCTCGTCGAAATCGAGCTCGGGAAAGTCCGAGAAATCGTTCAGCGCATCGTCATCCGCATTATCTGCCATGCTTTTGTTCGCTGCATCGCTCGACATCGATTTCACCGAATCCTCAGCTGGTGCCATCATCCGATTGTCAGAGGGCGATACAGTTGGAGTCGACATCTTGTCCATGGCACTAAGCCCGGCGGCGAAGGGTGACTGATGCCCGTCTGAGATGCTGTGGTGAGAGCTTGAAGGTGCAGCGGCTGGTTTTGCTTCTTTAGCCTTACTACCTTTCTTGGCAGTAGATTTTCCTTCAGAATTACTTGGTTTCAACCGAGCATTCGATTGCGGCGGCATTCGCTGAGAGCCGACCTGTTCAGACTTTGTTTTCTTCCCTCTGTTACCAGCAGCACTTGGATTACTATCTTGAGCAGCTTGAGCAGCGACCTGAAGTGGCACACCATTTCCTTGTTGCATAGCATTGCCTTGAAAAAACTTTCCATTACCCGGCATCGACGGAACTCCCATGCCAGCCGTGTAAGAAAAACCCACACTAGTGCTAGGATTTTGTGCGCTTGACGATGGATAACTCGGCGACCCGGCTCCTGGGTTGTTGGACTGCTGAGAACTCATTCCAGATCCAACTTTTTGCACAATTGGAATGATTGTGCTCTGAATAAACCGCTCGATTGACGTCAGCACTTCGAATGGCCTTGGCTGGATATTCTTCGGTGGCTCGTTCAGCACATTCATAGCCAATGTAATGTTATGCTTAACATTTTCAGCCTTAATACTCTGTGAGGAGTTTGGTGGGGCGTTGTGTTGCGAGAGAGCTCGGTGGGCAAGGTACAGGTCTTGCGAATACGCACTTTTCAGATTGCGCACCTTCTCCCAATACATCATTGGGCTAACAGGGGCCCCCATTCCACCGCCGGTGGCAGACATCGGGCTCCCTGCATTTCCGCCCGCATATGGTGGCTGCTGACCCGGGTATTGGTGTTGCTGCTGGTGTACCATACGGCCATTTCTTCTGTCATTGGCCCGTTGAAGCTCCGCCTCTGCGCTGACTGCTGGGGTGACACTTGATCCATACGACTGCATTCCTGTTGGAGTACTGTTGTAATACGGGGAAGATACTGCAGGAGACCCTGAGTTGTATCGAGCATTGAACGCTGCCTCTAGCTGTGCTGCTCGACGCTGCCAATGAATTAGTGAGTTTCGCTGATTCCATAGGAGCTCAATTAGAGCGTTCTTGTCGAAATGCTGCAATTGGGCAGCAAACTCGGCAATTGTGGCTCCTGGGGATAGAGGTCGGGACTGGCGCTGCGGCTGCGGCTGCGGCTGCTGTTGCTGTTGCTGGTACACTTGTTGCATGTGCATGTTCGTCGGAGTTTGAGGTGGTCCTTGCGCGTTCTGTGCGTATCCACGATTTGCGCTCGACTGGCTTCCATGCTGACTTGTTACACCCATAGAACTGTATACTGGAGTTCCAATTTGCGGATGCCCTTTGCTTTGCGCATATGTTGACGCAGGATTTTGCTCCGACAGTAAAGACTGCATAAACGATCCCTCCGAACTTTGAGTAGGTGGCACTCTGTGTCCTTGAGAATGAGCTTGGGGCCGCATGTGGTCTAAACTTTGGCTCCCGGCATATCCCGACGCTCGGGGTTGTGGGGTCGAGCTTTTACCAGGTGCTGTCCCGGGGGTGGGTGTTGATGCACTCTCACTGTTTCGATATCCACCAAAGTTCACTCCTGGTGCTTCAGCAGCAGCGTTGCCGAAAGCGGCGTTTCCGCCTCCATTTGCGAGCTGTTTTTGCATAAGCTTGTTGATCTCATAATTAAGAGTCGCAATGTATTCACTCTACATAGTTTGTAATCGATAAGACAAAGTCAGTTTTGTTTTCATAAAAGTGAAAAGAGTAAGGTCACCACGAAGCTTTAAGGAAGCAGGCTTACCCGTGACGTTGCTTTTTTGCACACTTCCATCTCCACATTGGTGGCGACTTGTCGAATGATATTGTCATCTTGATTGCGATGGGTGACGAGAAGCTGGCGATAACTATGAGATCAAAATGGCCCAGAATTAGAATCTGTTTGAGGCATAAAAGTCAAATCCGTGCAAGATAAAGTTACGTACACTTGCTGCAAATACGACTTTCGCAATTCATTGTCGTGTACAGGAAGCAGTTCAGAGTTGTTGTTGGCAGCATTCATCTGGCCTCCATTGCCTGGTGCTGTCGGCCCTGTCGCTGTAGGATTATATTGCTTTTCTACTCGGCGGAAACGAAGAATCATACGAGAGGATGAGTACTACGATAGAGCGCAGGCCACACAAATCCCAAATGCACGTTACCGTTCGTTGGCTGGGTTGGTTGAGCAGTGTTCTGTGCTGCAGCTGGAGCATTGTTCTGCGCTGCAACTGCAGCAGCAGCTGCTGCCTTTTTCTTCTCGGCAGCAGTCATCTTTTTCTTTCCCGCACCTGCGTCGCCTCCATCGGTTCCAGCTTTGCTCGCTTTCGGAGTGCGCGCTCTTGGACTCGGCTTTTTCGACATCCCAATCCCTGTCGCGTCATTAGCTCTCGCGTTTTTCTTCGCACCAGCACCCACTTTCCCTTTCTTCTCCCCTCCGTTCCCAGCAGCGCCACCACCACGCGCATTCGCTTTTGCCATCGGACTCGCAGCAGCACTTTGAGCCACATACATTTGCTGTTGCTGCGGTGTAGGCGGTTGAGCTGCCTGTTGCTGGTTCGCATTCTGACTCGCTGTCGCGCCTGCATCTCTGCTCGCCATCTGCGCTCCGCCACTAACCCCCGCACTGTTCACATCCGACGACGTCGTCGCGTTCTCCTTTGCGCTCTCCATTTCCATTTCGCACCCACCGACCGCTCTTTATGGCTCTGTGTCAAAAAAAAAAGCAGGAAAGGCGGCAAATAAGGAAAGAGCGTCTTATTCGCTCGTTCTTTCTCGGTGCGTCCACACACACACGCGTGCTTGCGATGCCCAATCTTTTTCCTTTCGTCGATGGCGCTTCGTTTGCCTTTGGCGTTGCCGTTTGTTGTCAGTGCACGCGCGCGCTGGTTTCCCTTTCTTTCCGTTGGCTCTGGGTTGCGCTCTGAGCCAAAAAAATCCACACCATACTCAAGTCAGTATACTCGGGCTTCGAAAAAGCAAGAAAATCTCAACGACCATCACTCTCACGTTGACCCCCTCCTCCTGTTCTCCCAAGTGGTTGGATCAAAAGGCAAGAAGGACTTGCGACCAGTCTTTTTGAACGTTGCAGGACAGTATTTCTACCAATGATGTGCTGGATAGGATGGATACCACGGTCTGATTGGTGGAAATAAGGAAGCAGTGATTGGATGATGGGCGAGTTTACTAATTTACAACTGATGCAACGCGAAAGAATCGCATCAAGGCATATGGCCCATATTATGGAGGAGGAACGCAGGGGAACAGGAAGGGAGCGTTGCCGCGAGGCGCGTAATACGCCGATTGATTCGGCGGCATTACTGTTACGAGCCATTTCGTCATTATCAACGCGCAAGCACATGGATCTCTCTCTATCTCTATCTCTCTCTCTCTGTTGCGAGCCAACTGCCGCCGCCGTCAACCGCCGAATGCTGCACCCAGAGATGGCATGAAAGAGAGAGCGCGCGTGAGTACTTGTCCCAGTGGTGACGAAACATTGCGCCCACTGCAACGCTGACATCTGATCCCGCCGCTGCGATTGTCGCACATTGTACACCCATGGACAATAACCTCGACAATCTGTTCGCTAATCATGAATGCACTGAACATGCATGCTCAGGAGGAAGGAGGTGGACGATTTTTAAGCAAACTCGCGAGTCGCTGCCGGAGCTCGCTCTTCACGTGCAACGGGTCCACGCGGCGTGCCTCGAGATGCGCATTCGCTACCGTCTTGGTGGTGATCTGGATGTCCTTGCCGAACGTCAATACCGACACGACTTCGCGCTCGGGGGCGCCGCGATTCCCATTCTGCTGATGCTTGTGCGGGCTCGTGTAGAAGCGCTGTCCAAACACGACGACTTGGCGTAAGCTCTGCATCGCATGCATGATCATGCTTCGGAACTCGTTCTGGTAATACTCGTCGTCTTTGGCACGTGACGATGGAAACAAGCTGGTCGCAGACTGTCCCGTGAAATAGCTCAGTTCACTCGTGTTGCTGCTGATCATGTCCTCAAATCGCCGCTTTGACCCCGCGCTGCACGCCAACAGCTCCCACGCCACATCATTCTCGAGAAAGAGCTCGGCCTGCGCTGAGCCATCGTCAATAATGCACCGCATGCTCAGACTTGCAGACGTGATGTCTTTGAAGCGAGGGTCTTTCTGCTGCACTTGGTGCCACGAGCACTTGTGCGGTTTCTTGCTGGGCAATGCGGGCTGATGCACCCAACTCGCTCGATGCTTCTCGAGCTGCAACGCTTGATGGCACGTTCGGCATTTGCGCTTGAGCACCACGTAGCTCACGTACACGACTCGAACGACCCACTTGTGCAGCGCACGATCGATCGACTGAGAGTGATACAAATTATTCAGACGAGATGTCTGCATGGCACCATACAGCTCCACGTCACTTGGTATCTCACACGCAACCGGAGCGCGCCTGAGTTCACGGACACTCGTGGAATTTCCCCATGCCATATACACTTTGTAGCTTGCCCTGGCAATAAATCCCAGCAAGTTGGAGAATTCCACGATGGAGTGCTTTTGAATGTTTGGCTGCGCACCAAACTTGGACAAATTGACGACAATCTCGATCGCATCAACAGAAAACAGACTTCGCAGTCGATACCGACACATCAAGTCGTGAGTCTTGCTTCTCTCGGGCTGATTTTCAGTGAATGCACCTTGCAACATTCGCTTTCCTGGTGCGTCGAGGCTCATAACAGAGTGGTTCATGGCATTATGCGATTTTTCCACCCAGTCGCATCTCTTCTCAGTAATGACACCAATAATGGAGATCAACCTTTTCTTGTGGATATCCTGATGCTCATTACCGTTGATTGAGCCATTGGTTGCGGATTTCTCCTCTTGTTTATCAGCATGCTCTTGCTGCTGATCCTCTGAACGCGGATGACACATGAGGTCTTTCACGTGAACAACATGTTCAGCCCGTTGCGCGAAATACTGCACCAAGCTGCACAGTATCAGTGTTTGCAACGGAACTTGAGTCTTCTCACGCGCAAGATCGAGCAAGTGGCTATGCAAGCGGAGCTGGTCTGTGGTAAATGAAATTGAACTCCGACACGGCCTTGACAGATCGAAAAGTCCTTTCTGATCCACATGTGGTCGAACACACCTTTCATGATTGTGCGGGCACGAGGGTGCATTATGATTCACTTCGACAGCCAAGGGGTGTAAGTGGCTGCTGCCTTCGATTCGATAGAGTCTCGACGCAGGACTGCGCATCTCCAGCGCTGGCAGATCAAGTTCATGTACGAAATTGATCGCATCCTCGAAACAAATCACATTCAGCTTTTTGTCCAGATGTAGTTTGGTAAGCAATGCCATCGCCAGCATGATGCATCGTTCTTCAGCCATCATAGGTGCTGAAGGTGACTGATCTGGATTCGCCGACTGGTCCCCATCGAGTATTGCTCCTGTAATCTTGTAAAGCCCGTACTTCTCGACATGCCAGTGAGGGCAATCCGAACTAATCAAGAGCTCCACACGATTAGGAGCTTGTTCAACACTTTCGTTCGCACTATTTTGTGGTCTAAGAGGAAGTGCAATGCCACGCACATGACGATATACAGGTTGCGAGGGTCGTAATGTGGCTGACGACTGATTCACCGACCCCACATCCGTTATAAAGACACTCAGCTCGGTAGCAGCTTCGTTTGTCGACTGGATTGAGACGACGGAGTTGTCCATAGGAATGATCTCAATGTCGTTTATAGAGCACACCACAGTACACAGCAGCAGCTGACCATCTGCATTTTGGCGCATCCCAGCAGCATCGGCACAGCTTTCAACACGAAGTTCAAATTGTCGAATCAAGTATATGCCCTTGTGAGTTTCAAGATGTAACCTTTGCGTCTGGGACCCGTTGCGAATGTAAAGAGGAAGCGAGCCGGCACGATCACATATTTCCAAGTCGCCACTGTGGATATTTCCCTTGATGCATCCGAGCAGCAAACACCATTTCAAATCTTCCGGAAGGGCATGCGCAACAGAAAAATGCCCTTTCGTATTTTTGTCTTCAGTAGCTGCAGCAATTCGCGATTGCGCCCATTTTTGAAGTTCTTTGATCGTGATGAAATGGTCATGCGGTAGAGGTTTGGTCTCTGGTGAATGTTCAATGCTTGAACAATTTGAAGTCCCATCCTGGTACGAGTTCAAAAATCGGCTGCCGAGCGTCAGATTTCGGCTTGTGGGACTGTATTTGTCAATGTCTAAGGCTCCCATGACGATCTGCAGTGCCTCGCGTCGTCTTACATGCGGAAACGATGTTGCAGGCAAGCACATACTTGATACCGACGAACTTGATCCAAACGAGAACTTGCTCACGAGGGCTTCAAAAAGTTCAAATAACCGGACGGACAGCGTGAGAGGCTGCGTATGGCGATCTCCAAAATAACTTAGCTTCTTGTTCGGCAGTTGATTCCTCGAGCTTGTAAGCGATGGTATTTTCAAACATGGACCAGATAAACCTGCGTGCCCAATGATCGAGAAATGACTTCGCGAACATAACCCAAGAACGATCTTTCCCCCAACTGGATGCGGCCAACGGATCACATGCGCGTTGAGGATTCGAACGGTAGCTCCGTGACGAATTCTCTCCAGATCAACACTTGGGAAGTGAAACAAACAAATCACGAAACCAGGGTCGCCATGAAGGTCAAGGCAATCATTCCATGCGATTCCAGCAACAATTCCTTCGCAATGGAAGCTGTGATCGGACGGCGCGTCTGATAGAGGGTCGGTTGGCGAGTAGGCTTGGGGAAGTATTTGCTGCATATCAACGTCGCTGTCGTGCCACACGAACACCTCTGTCCCAAGTGGGGTTCGGTCGCTATGTAATCGATCTGCGATCGTTGTCTGCAGCAAAAATATGTCACACTCACGAGAAAAAACTTTGATCAAATCTGTGATCAATACTTGCCGACCAGGTTGTAAAAACACCCGCCATCTAAGGTGCTGCGCTCCCACGAGCATGATGTTGACGACGCTTTGGACTCGTGATGCTTCCTCAAGATGTTGATACTCGACTTCAACGAAGTAATGGCAGCTAGAGCAATCATGCTGATTCGAGACTGGACTCACACACAGTAGTCGACCACAAACTGCGTGAACTTTTGTCTTCTTGGCCTTTCCTTTCTCTGGCAATGGCATCGTCAACGCCGCTGATTCATTTGACGCCTCTGTATCTACAACAGCGCGCCATGGCCTTGTTCCAGTGTACAACGGAGGTTCTTGGTTCGGATAGTTCGTTTCAAGTAGCGTCATGACCTCTAGCAGAGATAGTGGCTCACTCGCAGTGTCAGATTGGTGCAGGATGGTTGGCTGGTCATGGACTTCCAGGAAGAAACGGTCGGATCTCGTACGCATGGTGCCTACTCCTGTATCTACCAGCGCCCACTTTTTAATCAGCACAAGCTGGCCAACGTACTCTGGTCTTGGATTCAATAGCAGTGCGAGGACATGCGCATTCGCGTCGCACAAGTGGAGGCCACTGATTCCTGTACTCGCTTCATTGGGGAATCGAAGAAAGCCAATGAGCCACACATTGTGCGACGCATACAGAACTTGTTTGCCTGCGCTCCCATCCACTGCAGCTGATGATGTTAAATCATCGCGACGAGCTCGTTTACTTCCATATCGCTTTAGAGCATCCCGCGACGCTTGAAAAGCAACGTTCGCATGCAACTCCACTCGTTCCAGCCTCCAACTTTCACAAAGTTCACGCGCAGCTTCATCATCCCGATCTGCCGACACAGTTTGCAGAAGCCGGCCGATCGACAGCTGGTGCAATTTAACGGCTTCGTCGCGCGAGGCGTATCCGCTCAGCTTCGCATTGGTAGCTTGCGCATTGGCCCTTCAGCGGCCACCAGACAGTAACAGAGAAGCAGAGCAATACACACAACAACCTCAGTACATGGTAGAATACCCACACACGTATATACCATGTGTATTAACAAAGCAATTTCTATATTGGCAGGATACTCGCGCACGTACCATCGCTGCTGCTCCTGCTGCAATTGCCGCTTCACGTTTTCCCGCCACATGTGCCACAAATGTGGCAATGTACCCGTTGATGTTAGCGTACCGTATGTAAACATATTAGTAGACGGTTCTCTATCTGAAGTTGCACTAAAGCTCAATTTGGTGAGTACGGAGTGCATCACATTGAACTACAAAGTTAGCGGCATGAGCTTCATTCCGTAAATGCGCGCACGTGCATGTCGCCATGTGAGTGTGTGTACGTGTGTGAATGCGGAGCCATCGCTTTAGCCAAATGTCCGTACACAGCTAGCAGAAGCACACGAATGGACCGCGTGGCGGAACAACATGGACGCAAACGGAGGTCGGAAGTAACTTTATATGGCTAGCGAGTGTCCTATATATAGTGATCTATTTGTGGTGACTGGCACCATGCAATTGTTTGTTTTTTTCGCCGTGCATCCAGGCGCTATGAGGCAGGCGACGCACACAGTCGCGTGGAGTTACGTAAAGCAAGTGTTTGCATGTGATACGCCCATTTAAACGCGCGCGGGCAAAACAATCGAGCGCGGCGTAAAGAATAGCGCGCTTTTCCATTTCGCTTTACATCGCTCCAAGCTGGCGACACCTGATCTGGCGCTTGAAGGAAGTGTCCGTCGAATGCACACACGCCGGGATCAGCTCTTGCCGCATTCGCCTTGACTATGTACTATGGACAAAGACCAAAACCCGAACGAGGCGGCGGGTCCAGCCGACGCCACTACGAACCAACCCAGGCCCGAGCTTTTGCGATCGAACTCGCTGTCGTCATTCCGTCAGATGCTGCCGGCAATCGTAGTGCCGGCCCAGATGCCACCAATAAACACATCGCCTGGCTTCGAAGCAAGTGACAACAGCATATCAGCCACGCCACTGTCACCGAGGCATAAGATAGCCGATGCCTCCATCTCCACGAAAAAGCTAAGTGAGACGGTGGGGTCAAGTCCAGTTCCGCTGCGGCTGGGGCCGAGTTTATCAAAGAACAACATCAACTATGCGAGAAGATCGTCCCGGAGGGGCTTAACGGAACCTATCTTCCGCGCAGAGCCTACGCTACTTCACATCACAGAGGGTGTGCGTAGGAGGGTTTCCAGCGTCCTCAAGTTTGCTGGAATTGATATTGACATAGAGACCGACAAGCTCAAGCAGTTATGGACCACCTTTGACTCGGATGGAGATGGAACGATCGACTATCAGGAGTTTTGTAAATACACCTGTGATCTTCTCGAAGCACAGAAGAAGGAGAATGGCGAAGCCGAATCTTTGACACTGATAGAAATGAGATTGATTCAATTGGTGACGCTCGAGGCGAAAAAGTAAGTACCTCGCGCTCTGTTTCATGTATTCTAACAATCGACAGTACTCATGAAATGCTCCTTTTGTATGTGACAGGTCTGGGAGCTATGACAAAGCAATCGAGAAAATATTCAGAAAACTGGACCAAAACCGGAGTGGGCAACTTTCTTTGATGGAGTTCATGGACGGTGTTCGAGAACTGGGACTCTTGACTTACAATTTTGATGTCCATGGCCACAAGCGACGATTTGCCAACAATTCATTATTCCTCCTGAATACGAAAAATCCTTTTCGCTACTACCTCGTCTGGATAGTCGAATGGAAATGGTTTGACCGGTTTATTCTGCTGTGTATTGTGGCAAACTCCATCATCCTAGCATTCCGAGATTATCAAGATCCAGGCTCGATTACTGACGCAGATGGAACGTATTACCCGAATTTGAGGAACTCAATTGTAGAGAAGTCCGAGACAATTTTCTCCTGGATATTTTTCGCTGAGTGTGTCATGAAGATTGTGGCGATGGGATTCGTGCTTGGGCGTGGAGCGTATTTGCGAAGCTATTGGAATCAGCTTGACTTCTTTGTGGTTGTGGTCGGCTTTATTGGAGATCTACCTGGTATTCCAAAAGTGTCAGCCCTACGAACTGCTCGAGTTCTTCGGCCGCTTCGAACGCTGAGCAACTTGCGAGGCATGCGGATACTGATATATGCACTGTTCTCGGCCCTACCAGCGTTGTTCAATGTGATGGTGATCATCGGCTTTGTGTTTACCGTGTTCGGGATATTGGGAGTCTTGATTTGGAATGGCGCATTACACTATCGATGCCGAGAAACGCCAGAACCAATAAATGGAACTTGGCTGCTTGCTGGTGAAGGAAGACTTTGCGGAGGACAATACAAATGCGCAGTTGGGGAGTACTGCGGGTCCGTGTACAGCTTACCACCGAATACGACAATTGATTTCAGCAAACTACCACCTTCCGAATCTTGGGACTACAAATTCTCAGGCTTTGACAACATTGGCTTCGCGCTTTTGACGCTCTTCCAGTCTATCACACTCGAAGGATGGACAGTGGTGATGTACAATGTAAGTGCTGGTTTGAGTTTAACAATTTTTGGGAAACAACTTCACTAACATTATTATCTGTTGTTGACAATAATTGTAGTTCCAAGACGCTCACAACTGGACGTTTGCCTCGCTCTATTTCGTGACTTTTACCATCATCGGCGCTTTTTTCATCCTTCAGTTCGTGTTTGCCGTCATTTGGGAGCGCTTTAATGCTGTGAACGATGGAACAGCTGACAATTGGGACCTCATCCTTGCAGAAAGGAAGTCTAATACCAACACGCGAACGACCACCAAACTAGGTAAACCACCTTTGCAGCCACGACACCTCGAAGAACGAAGAATGTCTCAACTCGGCGCAAGCTTTCGGAATGGCATCAGCACAACAATTGTTATTGTCAAGCAGAAAAATTCTACGCAGCGACTACGGCGGGCTTGTCAAAAGATCGTTTCTGTAAGTATGCAACCATGATCCATCTATCAAAGGTTGTCTGACTAATGCCTCTGTAATGTGCGCTCCAGGGTGGATACTTTACTGGTTTTATAGTCGTTTGCATCTTGCTCAACACCGTCTGTTTAGCGATGGATGAGTATCCAGTCGACCCAGCGCGCACACTTGTGACGGAGAATTTGAATGTCGTACTGACAATTATTTTCAGCGGTGAAATGGCTTTCAAAGTGATCGGTCTTGGCCCTAGAGAGTACTGCTCCGACAACTACAACCTGTTTGATGGTGTGATCGTACTCATCAGCCTGATTGAGCTTCTTTTCAATTTCGTGAATCCGGATTCGAAAAACAACACGGGACTATCAGCTCTCCGTAGTTTTCGATTTTTCCGGATTATGAAGCTTGCACGGTCATGGAGATCACTCCGGGAACTACTCGTGACGGTAAGAACTTTTAACCTCTGAATTGCACGACTACAAAAACTCATGTGATTGTTTTCTTATGAAACAGATTGGCAACAGTATTCTCGATGTGGCCAATTTTGGTCTGCTTTTGCTGCTCTTGATGTATGTTTTTGCGTTGATCGGCATGCAATTCTTTGCCAACAAATACCGATTCAATGCAGATGGTGACCCAGTCGAGTGGCAGCCGCATGTGTTCAACACCACAACCCCTCCACATGCACCTTGGACGCCTGAAAACCCGTATACTATCAGGCGTTCAAATTTTGACGACACGCTGGCAGCGTTCACCACCGTGTTTCAGTGCCTCACTGAAGAAAGCTGGAATTTTGTTATGTACGATGGCGTTCGCTCGACAGGATGGGGAGCATTGTTGTATTTTCTGGCGGTGATGATAATCGGAAACATCATTATCCTGAATCTGTTCCTTGCAATTCTGCTGGGAAACTTCAGTCTGGACGAGCAACAAACAGAGATGGAAACTGCAATGATCAAGGGACAACAAAAACTGATGGACGCCATTCAAATTGGCCCAATCAGAAAGTTGAGCTCGGTTTTCCCGCTTGAGATAATCCAAGGTGGGATTATTAGACGTGGATCTACTAACTCTACTTCCCCGTTACCAGCACTACCTGAGCCACGACCGCCTTTGGTTCATCAGACAACACCACCAAAGAAAGCACGATTTCGAAGGCGGTCCAGTAGTTGCACAATGTCAAGGAGGCAGCATGAAGACTTGTTCGAAGAAGAGTCTAACGTCAATCCTTCGCCTGTTGCTGAAGACTCGCCGAACAACTCAAGGAGGGAGTTATCGAGCAGTCCAAGCAGAGATTTGTCAAGTATACCAAGCAACATCAGCCCGGTACCGATTCCAGCTCGAAGAAGCGTAACTACAAACGTTGGGATCAACCCTGAGACTAGTCGTCAAGGCGATTCACGGGCATCAGTGTCTGATATGACGTCAGTTTTGGCTGCCAACAAACAGGTCCAGTTTAGAAGACTGTCTGTAGCGAGCGCATCCGGCGTCAACAAAAGCGATACTGCAATGACCGAAGTAATTGTGGCTGACCGAGATCGATCGTTGTTTGTGTTCAAGAAATCTTCCGTCGTGCGCAGTATATGCCACTATATATCCCGAAGCTCCTATTTTGAGCATTTGATCTTGGCGATCATCTTTGTGGGCAGTATATTGCTCGCTGTTGATAACCCACTGAACGACCCGAAGTCACGTCAGTCAATCATATTGGGCATCACGGACACCGTCTTCACAAGCATTTTTGTGGTCGAAATGACTCTGAAAGTGATCGATCTCGGATTTATTTTCAATGGCTCCCAGTCGTATCTTCGCGATCCTTGGAATGTCCTCGATTTTGCGATATTGGTATTTGCCGGAGCGAAGCTTTTTTCATCCAACAAGACACTGAGGTCTCTTCGATCAGTCCGAACGTTACGAGCTCTTGTAAGTACCTTTTCTCAACTCGTTTGCATTTCTTGTAGAAGTCTAACACAAGTCTCGCCTGCTTTCTTAGCGTCCACTGCGATTCATCAGTCGAGTACCGGGGATGAAGCGTGTCGTAAATGCGCTGCTGTCCAGTATTCCAAGCATCATGAATGTGTTTCTCGTATGTAGTCTCATCTTCTTGATTTTTGGGATCATTGGTGTCAATTTATTCAAGGGCCGCCTGTACTATTGCGATATGAGCACGTTTCCCGAGGAGCAATTGCAACGGCTGGAATCAACATACGGCTTCTCGAAGCTATCATTCAAAAAATTGTTTTCGAAAGCAGACTGCTTGGATGAAGGCGGCGTCTGGGTACTCCGGAATCGTAATTACAACAACGTCCTGAAGTCTGCGATGACTCTTTTCGAGCTTGGAACAACTGAAGGATGGGTGGATATCATGTACGAAGGTGTTGACGCCACTGAAATCGATCACCACCCAGTGGAAAACTATAACCGATCCTACGTGATTTTTTTCATCGGTAAGCTTCTTTCGTTTTCTGACTGTGCCGTCTGATTGAGTGATTCACAAAACAATCTTTGCCTAGTCTTTATCATCATCGGGAGTTTCTTCACATTAAATCTGTTCGTTGGTGCCGTGATCGACAATTTCAACCGAATGCACGAGTCACTCGAATTCAGTGGCGCGCAAAATGAAACACAGCGTGAGTGGCTGCAAATTCAGGACATGGTTCGAAGGTAAGTGGCATTGCAATGCTGGAAAGGGGTCTGGCATATTCATTACTTTCGTGTTTTTTTTATCCAATAGTACCAAACTCAAGTTTACTGTCATCGAGCCACATCATCCTCTCCGGCGGGTCTGTTACTATATCCAGCAGCACCCAAGCTTCGAAGCCTTCGTCGCGTTTTGTGTTCTCGCAAACACTATCATGCTGGGAATTACTCATTTTCAAGAGTCAGACACAGTCGTAGAGGTCCTCTCGGTCGGCAACTTGCTCTTCTGCGTCGTCTTTTTCCTTGAGGCTGTTGTGAAATTGATGTCGATGGGCTCCAAGTATTTCCAGGATCGATGGAATATTTTCGATTTTCTCGTCGTTGGTGGAAGCAGTGTGTCGACGGCGCTCCCCTTTTTCACGAAAGGGAAGATTTCTCCAGTGGCTAATACTGTTCGCGCCTTACGTATGGGGCTCGCGATTCGGTTGATGAAAAGAGCGAAGAGTATGCAAGATATTGTGAGCACAATCCTGGAGAATATGCCAGCGCTCATCAATGTATCCACGTTGATGTTTCTCGTGATGTTTGTGTACGCGGTTATCGGGGTGCAGATCTACGCTGAGGTGAAGCTAGGCGAGAACCTGGACGAGCATGCCAACTTCAAAGACATCTCGACTGCAATGCTCACGCTATTCCGATTTACGACAGGGGAGGCGTGGAACGATGTGATGTACGACCTAATGGTAGAACCCATCAAAGGAGCGGCACCTTATCCGTTTGGCGTGTCATGTGTGGAGGATTATTCCTACGACATGCTCCTGGATGCAAGAGCTTTCATGGGTGATGCCACGTTGACCATTGGATGTACACCAGGAGTTCAAGTGACGTATGTTTACTTTCTCTCGTACATGCTCGTGACGACGTACGTCTTGCTGAATCTGTTCGTGGCCGTGATTCTGGAAGGTTTCGAAGAGGCAACGGAAAGACACTCCAGCGCAGTCAGGAAAGAAGATCTGACCCATGTGGCTCGCATATGGCAAGGCTTTGATGCATCTGCTAGTGGGTATATATCGGACCACGCGTTTCTCAAGTTTCTGCGCTATGTACCTCCTCCTTTGGGACTTCCGAAGCATTCTCAGCGAAAAGAAGTGGAGCAGTGGGCCATGCAGCTCAATTTGTACCTTGAGCACGGCAATAGCATCAGCTTCAATGCGTTCTTGATGGCTGCTGCGCAGAATGTGATGAACAAAGTCTCAGTGGACCACGGTGAACCCATTGAGGTACCGAAGGGTACCACGAGCCTTTTTGCGATATCACAGAAATTGGTCTGGCGGATCACGAAACCCCAACAAGTTCGCCGATTGAGTCTCGCGAATGCACCGAGTTTGATTGCCATCATTTCCGCCAAGCGCATCCAAGCAGCAGCGCGTAAAGACTTGGCTCGAAGAAGGTTTGCCGAATTGAAGCGGAAAGCCGATGAAAATGCAGGGATTTTCGCAGCAACTTCGACACCCTCGGGAGTGATCGCTGACATCTCGTCAAAGATCGTGCAATCGATGAAAGTCGCACCAGTACCTGATGGAGGGCCCCTACTGATTGCCGACACGGTTCAAAGCATTGCTGAACATGGAGAAGAAAGCGACTCGGTGCGAACCATGTCGTCGGCTTCCGACAAGTGAAATGGTCTGTGAGTGACCGGTATCCGCAGAAATCAAGACCAAGACTGCTCAATTGCGACTTGAAGGCGTCTGTAAAAAGGTTGGCAAAGGTTACTCGGCCGTTTAAAACGATCTAGGTATCAGCATGATGCCTGAAAAAAAGTCCTGTTACGAGTCTTTCATTTGGCAGGTTTGTGCTCACTGGTCTTGCTGTCTTGGTGCTTGCTGCTGCACTGGCGGGAACGCCTTGGCGATCGGTGCTTCTGGCTCTTGGTTGAAGCGGT
Source organism: Globisporangium ultimum DAOM BR144 (assembly GCA_000143045.1). Classification (NCBI taxonomy): domain Eukaryota; phylum Oomycota; class Peronosporomycetes; order Pythiales; family Pythiaceae; genus Globisporangium; species Globisporangium ultimum. The sequence goes on along the minus strand of GL376599.1, from coordinate 307,029 downwards.
TGTACATGATGATGCACGTGAATACACCCTGCGTCGTGAACAGGAGCTTCCAACGGTGCTCCAGCAAGTAGCGACCGAACGGTGTCATTCTTGCAGCACTGATTGCTTTGTTGCGCTGTTGATGTTGGCGGCAATTTTTGAACCCGAAATAGTGTAAGCCACATCAACGTAGAGCACAAGCTATGGTTCTCAAGGATGCAATTCCATTGGACAAAATACAAAATGCGACTTTAAAAATACTATTTTTTCAGCCAATTAACCGTCATTGAAGCAAGCGAACGTGTGCGGATTGGGTATTGCAAAAACCTTCGTATATAAGAGCATTGCTTCTCCCTGTAGAAGAACAGTCCCAGTCCTTTTGGCGGGAACAGGCGACCAGATTGGCGCGCTTAGTGACCGACTGATTCAAGGCTCACGGCTGTTGATACCAACGTCGCGCGTAGATCAGCGGCATTGGCGACGCGTTAAGCAACGAGAAGGAAGGCAGCGACGTCTATGGACATCCGGTCGTTCTTCCAAAAGCAGAGCGGGTCTGCGACCGCCAAGCCGAAGGCGGCAGCTGCTCTCGCAAAACCGAAAGCTGCCGTTCACGGTACGTGCACGGATGCATGCGCTTTTTGGCTTTGGTGTGGGGATATCGACATACGGGATATGACTTTACGACTGACTTGATTCATTGATATTCTCTCTATTGGTGCTTGATACTGTGTGTATGCGGGTGACAATGCGTTGCTACTGGACATACCTGTAGAATCACCGAAGAAGGTAAAGAAACCAGGGGAAAGGAAAGAAACGCCGACGCGCAGAACACCGAGTCGACGCGCCAAGAAAAACGTTGTCGTGTTGGATAGTGACGATGATGATTTCGACGACATCTCGACGGCCAAAGTGAAAGACGAGGATGTGGTTGAAATGGTGAAGCCGGCACCGCAACGCAAGCGACTTCGACGTGCGTTAGACAATGATGGCGACGATAGCGAAGTGGAAGAAGTGCCCAAGCCGCAACCAAGCAGCGTCAAAAAAGAAAACGTGGTGGCGGAGAAAGCTCAACCAGCGAAAAAGATGGCACCTTCAGCGTTGAGTGGTAAATCTGTCGCTGTTCCAGTCAGCGTGAAGCAAGAGGCTGACGGTGTCAAGGTGAGTAGCATGCGCAGGGATGATTGTAGTCACAGCTCTGATGATATCATACTGCGCATATTGAATGAGCAGAAAGAAAACGAAGACGTGGATATGACTCCGATTAGATTTGAAGCTGCGGTCGTGGGGAAGGCTCCTGAGCCATGCGCTGGGTGCCTGGATGGCAAAACGTTTGCGTTTTCCGGTCAGCTGCACAATCTTTCACGTGAGGATGCGATCCACTTGGTTAAGTCGTGCGGGGGATCGGTATCCAACACGGTTACGCGCACGACAAAGTACCTGATTGCTGGGGAGACATTGCCCGATGGCGAAGATATCTCGTCTGGCTCCAAGTACAAAGAAGCGGTTGCCAAGAACGTCCGTATCTTGCAACAGAATCAATTCTATAACTTGATCACGGAAGCAGCCGCGGACAAGCAATTAGAGATCCTGAAGAAGGAAAAACAAGTGGAGAAACTGAACGCTGCTTGCGGTGGAGCATCAGGCTCTAACGGAAAGCAGAAGCTGACAACGTACGTGCTGTTGCGCTTTTGGTTTGCGTTACCGGTGGCTATTCTAGAACACTGACTGATGTCCCTGAGACTGGTTACCACTTTGTGCTTTTCAGATCCGTCAACGATATGCTCTGGACAGACAAGTATAAGCCAAAGCGGTTGGAAGACATGATTGGAAACGTTGAGCTCGGCAAGAAACTAAAGCAATGGCTTCTCGATTGGGACGCTGTCCACGTCAAAGGCACGAAAAAGATCCCTTTTACGACGAAACTAGCAGATAACCGCGGGGCAAAGACTATCTTGCTTTCAGGTCCACCTGGAATCGGGAAAACGACGATTGCCAACCTGATTGCTCGCGAATGCGGCTTTGAATGCACGGAACTGAATGCCAGTGACACGCGAAGCAAGAAGATGCTTCAAACCGGCCTCAAGGACGTCTTGGGGTCCCGTGCACTTCAATTTGGTCCTGCCAGTGGCAGCTCAAAGGACAAAATGCATCTCGCGAAGCGTGTGATCGTGATGGATGAAGTCGACGGAATGTCTGGAGGCGACCGTGGTGGTACCGCGGAGCTGATTTTGCTTATCAAAAAGTCCAAGACACCAATCATTTGCATCTGTAACGATCGTCAAAGTCAAAAGGTGCGCTCGCTCGCGAACCATTCGTATGACTTGCGCATGCGCCGCCCTACGAAGCAGCAAATTGGAAAGCGCCTAATGGAGATTGGCGCGCTCGAAGGACTCGAGATTGAAAAGAACGCGATCGAAGAAGCCGCCGACCGTTGTGGAAATGATATCCGTCAATTGATCACGCAAATGCAAAAATGGAGACTGACGAGCACGAAAGTGACCTATGCCGATATGGTGAATCCGTCGTCGCAGCACAACAAAGACGAGAGCTTGCGACTTAACCCGTTCAGTGCGACACAAATGATTTTCCAGCGAGAAACCAGTTTTGATGCCAGGAACGAAGCCTATTTCGTGGATTACGACTTTATGCCATTGATGGTTCAAGAAAACTACATCCAGAGTATCATGAACAACCGCAATACGTCCGACGAGAAGCTCGAGGCTGCCATGAATGCATCCCAGTTTATCGCGGAAAGCGATCTTGTCAGCAACTACGTGCGTGCGGAGCAACGATGGGATCTGCTGACAAAGCAAGCCGCGCTCAATGTCGCTGCGTGTGTGTACTCGTCGGGTTTCATCGGTCATCCAGAGTTTTCGAGGTATGCAAATATGTTTATTCGCGCTCGTGGCTGGATTATCGCTTAACTGATGTTGTGTTGCTATTATGTAGATGGCTCGGAAAAAACTCTTCTGCTGGTAAATCCAAACGCCTTCTTAGTGAGCTTTCTGTTCGAATGCGGGCGCATGCGTCGGGTTCGCGAGAAGTCATTCGAATGGACTACGTTCCGTACATGAAGGAGATCCTGCTTCAAAAGCTGTTGTCCGGAGATGAGGTACACAAACGATGACAGGCGACTGCTTGTGTGCTGGAACTGATAGCTACGCTTTTTGCTTTGCTTTTTGCAGCATATTGACGAAGTCATTGAGCTGCTCGACTCATGTGAGATCAGTCGCGAAGATTTGACCGAATCGATGGAAAGCTTCAAGTTCCCAGGTATCAAACGCCACTCGTACGCAGAATTGGATACCAAGGCCAAATCGGGCTTCACTCGCCAGTACGTACCCTGCCAATGGATTGTGTCATTTCTTGTGAGCACACTGCCAACCTTGTGTTTGCCATATGCAATTTCGTTTTTCAGGTACAACAAAGCTGTTCACAAGGCGCAAGGCGTGGTGGAATCGGCCCTGGGTTCGACTACGATCAAGAAAGGCCGTGGCAAGGCCGCTGCTATCGACGACGACGATGCGCTGCCTCCTGCTTCTGACGCTGAGAGTGAACCGGAAGGAGACGACGACGACGACATCGACATTAGTAAGTTTCAGAAGAAAGCCAAAGGCGGTGGCCGCACTGCAAGTGGAGACGCGAAGCCAAAGCGCAAGGCACCAGCTGCGAAGGCGAAAACCGCACCAGCTAAGAAGCGCAAAGCATAATTGTGGTCGTGATGGCAACGCAATAGCCATTGAGCTCATGAAGATACACACCGTGTGTAACACACGACAGCATTTGTTGTATGGTGCTTCCATATCAAAAACAGTAAAACAAAAGTTGCCTTTTTCCAAGGTGCAAAAAGTGAGCCATTTGGAAATTATCTGCGACATGCGCTAACGCGCTGTCATCACGTGGTGCGCAACGTCACCATGTCTGTACTGTAACAGACAGATTAGTTGCAGCAAATTCGAGGTATGATGTCATGCGGGTTAGGCCAAACGTCGGATTGATGCTGTCGCGTCATCGCTTTGGAGGACAACAGGGCAGTGACGTCATGCGAAGAGTGATGGTCAAATCAGTGGTTGCAATGATTTCTGAAGTGTATCCTCCCAGTTCACACGGGTCTCCCTCCGGTGCTCTGCCATGGCTCTCGATTGCGCCAAAACAGGAATTTAACGTGCGCTGCATTGCTGCTGTGCTTTCCATTTCACCGAGTTTCTCGCAGCGGCGTCCGCAGCGCGTCATTCCCCTTGCCACCACCACCAGTACATACTTGGATACGCACCAGCCAGAAGCCACGCGATCCAAGCGCGATCCGAACGATGCTGCTGCGTCGACGTTCTTGCGTGTCCTTCGATATTTCGTTTCAACTCCGCCAATGCCATGGAAACCACCGTCACCACCAGATCCGAGGTTCGCTCATCCGCGAACCAGAACACTACAGAACGAGTAGAAGCACCTAGGAGGCAGTGTAATAGCATTGCGTTTCACACCAAGCAGCACGCTTTCCACCGTAAGAAAGGGTGAGCTCAGTCTGTTGGACCGACACAAAGGAAGAACGTAGGAAGGATTCAACGAGCCATAGGGTGCGTCACCGCGCTGCAACGTGTCGCATCACTGCAAAGGGCATCAAAACGCTCTCGGCTGTCGTCTCAACTTCTCAACAGCTTATAACCAAGTCATCGTCATAGAGTGGCTTCGCGTCGCTCAATAGTAGCCCATGCTGCGTCATCCCCTGCGTCATTAAACCTCAAGATCCCTACAAACAGTAAAAACCTTGTTCGTCCTCTGAGGTTTTTCTGTTCTGACTTGGCAATGTTGCCGCACGCATTGGCATGATTGACCCCGCATTTTGCGCCAGCCCCCGAGCCCCAGAGAGCAGCGAAAAGCACGCGAGCGTCCGCACGATGAGCGAGCAGGAGCATTCCCCAACTGGAGCCGTCGGGACCACGACCGTCGCCGCGTACGCCACCACCACCACCACCAGCACGACCGAGTCCGTCGCGAGTGCCACGGTCACGACCACGACCACCACGGCGGTTGAAGAAGAGATCACCACCACCACTACGACCACTACGACTGCATCCTCCTCCACCATGGGCAACGCGGACCAAGAGCTCGCGGCCACCATCCCGCCGCGTGCGCGCCTCGAGAGCCACCCGCACCATACGTTTGCGAGCGTCGATGAGTACGTGAAGGAAACCCAGGGCGCGCGCGCGATCCACTCGGTGCTGATCGCCAACAACGGTATCTCGGCTGTCAAGGCGATCCGAAGCATCCGCAGCTGGTGCTACGAGATGTTTGCCGATGAACACAAGATCACGTTCGTGGCCATGGCCACGCCAGAAGATCTCCGCGCCAATGCCGAGTACATCCGTATGGCTGAACACGTCGTGGAAGTGCCGGGCGGCGCGAACAACAACAACTACGCCAACGTTGCGCTCATTGTTGAGATCGCGGGCCGATACAATGTCGACGCAGTCTGGGCAGGATGGGGCCATGCCAGTGAAAACCCGACGCTGCCGGATACACTCAAGGAAAACAATATTGTGTTCATTGGACCGCCAGCCAAGCCGATGCGCGCGCTCGGTGACAAGATTGGCTCGACGATCATTGCACAGAGTGCGAAAGTGCCAACGATCGCATGGAACGGTGACGGCCTCGCTGTGAACTACAGAGACAATGACGGCATCCCAGATGCGATCTACAACGCCGCGATGCTGCGCGACGGTGCCCACTGTTTGGAGGAATGCAAGCGTATCGGTTTCCCCGTCATGATCAAAGCCAGTGAGGGTGGCGGTGGAAAGGGTATTCGTAAGGTGTTGGAAGAATCCCAAGTGCTCGCTGCCTGGGAAGCCGTGCGAGGTGAAATCCCTGGTTCTCCAATCTTCGTCATGAAGCTGGCGCCGAAATCGCGCCACTTGGAAGTGCAGCTCTTGGCGGATGAGTACGGCAATGCCATTGCGCTTAGTGGCCGTGACTGCTCCGTGCAACGTCGTCACCAGAAGATTGTCGAAGAAGGTCCAGTTTTGGCGCCTTCGGCTGAAGTCTGGGAGCAGATGATGCGTGCCGCGACGCGCCTGGCACAAGAAGTGCAGTACGTGAACGCTGGTACCGTTGAATACTTGTTCAGCGAGCTCCCAGAGGACAATGGCAACGCATTTTTCTTCTTGGAACTCAACCCACGTCTACAAGTCGAGCATCCAGTCACCGAGATGATCACGAACGTCAACTTGCCAGCTGCGCAATTGCAAGTCGCAATGGGTATCCCACTGCACTACATCCCGGATGTGCGTCGCTTGTACATGAAGGACGCGTTTGGCAAGACCCCGATTGACTTTGAGAACGAGCGCCAGGCGCCTCCAAAGGGCCACGTCATTGCTGCGCGTATCACGGCCGAAGACCCGAACGCGGGTTTCCAACCTACGAGTGGTTCGATCAAGGAGTTGAACTTCCGTAGTACGCCAGATGTGTGGGGCTACTTCTCCGTCGATTCTTCGGGTCAAGTGCACGAGTTTGCGGACTCACAGATTGGTCACTTGTTCTCGTGGAGTACTTCGCGTGATCGTGCTCGTAAGAACATGATTCTGGCGTTGAAGGAGCTCTCGATTCGTGGTGATATCCACACGACGATCGAGTACATTGTGAACATGATGGAGTCGGACGATTTTAAGTACAACCGCATCCACACTGCGTGGTTGGATGAACGTATCTCGCGCCACACGGAAGTTCGTCTCCACGGCCGCCCAGACCCACTCATGGTTGTGCTGGTTGGCGCGGTTTGCTCAGCATTCCAGGCGTCGAACAACAAGCTCAACGAGTATGTGAGTCAATTGGAGCGTGGCCAACTCCCATCGAATGATTTGCTTTCGCAAGTGGAGCCGCTGGAGCTCATCTACGAAGGTATCAAGTACGACATCAAGGCGTGCCGCAGTGGTCCTATTCAGTTCACGCTGTTTTTGAACGAGTCGTACGTGCAAGTGGAGATCCGAACCTTGTCTGACGGTGGTTTCCTTGTGCTCTTGAACGGCAAGTCGCATGTGGCGTACGCGACAAAGGAAGCTCAAGGCTTGCGTCTGGTTGTTGACGGCAACACGTGTGTGTTCACCAAGGAGTACGATCCAACGCGCTTGGTGACCAACACTGCTGGTAAGCTCGCGCGTTACCTGGTAGATGATGGTGCCAGCCTTCGCAAGGGCATGCCGTTCGCGGAAATCGAAGTCATGAAGATGTACATGCCTTTGCTGACTCCCGAAGCCGGTGTCATTCGTTTGCTGAAATCTGAAGGCGCTGTGTTGGCACCAGGTGACTGCATTGCGACCATGGAGCTGGACGATCCGTCGTGTGTCAAGAAGTCGGAGCGCTACATGGGCAAACTCCCACCTTCGACTCCAAAGGGTGCGAACGGAACGAACGCTCTGCACAAGTTGAAGAGCGCGTTCGCTGTCTTGAAGACTGTGTTGGATGGTTACTTTGTTCCTGAAGACCTTGCCAAGCAAGCGAATATGGACTTGTTCGATGCGTTGAACAACCCACTGCTTCCAGTTGAAGAGCTCAAGGAAGCGATGTCTCCTCTTGCTGGCCGTATCCCTCTTGACGTGTTTGCGACGATCACTGACAAGCTTCAAAGCTTCCGTACCCAAGTCTCCGAATCGACCTCGGCGGCTGAATTCAACGTTGCCGATATCGCTGCAATTCTTGATCAGTACAAGCAGACGCTGAGCACCGACCGCGCTAAATTTGACTTTGAGACGTCGGTGTCTACTCTTCGTGACATCACGGAGAAGTACAAGAACGGCTTGCAATCTGGATTCGACGTCGTGTTTGCGGAGTTGATCAACCAGTACTTTGATATTGAGAGTGTGTACGCGCGTACTCACAACATCGAAGATGTCGTCTTGGGCTTGCGTCAGCAAAACTCTGGCAACCTCTCGGTTGTGTTCAACTTCGCTCGATCCCACCGTGCGCTTGACACGAAGAACAAGGTGTTGCTGCAGCTTCTTAGCCACTTGTCTGTTGGCACTCCGGCTGCCCCTCGCAAGTCGATCAAGTCTGCCTCGTTCATGCCTTTGCTCGAGAAGTTGGCAAGCTTCAAGGAGAACCAGTACTCGCTTGTTGCTTTGGAAGCGCGACAGCTCTTGATGGACAACAAGATGCCTTCGTACAGTGAGCGCATGGGCGAAGTCGAAGATGTGGTTCGTGAAATCATTGCGAATGGCCAGGCGTCTGAGCTTTCTGCCAAGTTTGTGAACCTCTTGGATCAGTCGCAGCCGTTGTTCGACTTGTTGATCTCGCTGCTCGATCATGAGGATACGCAAGTCCGTGAGTGCGCGCTTGAGCTGTATATTCGTCGCGTGTACCGCTCGTACCTCATTGAATCGATGGAAACGAAGAACTTTGGCAGCATCTTTGCGAAGAAGTTTGAGTTTACGTCGCCAATTTACGACGCTCTTGCCGTTGGTGTTCCTCCTGCTGAGAGTTACGATGACTTGGCGGGTTTGCTGCAGCGCAACAGCAGTTTCCAGGATTTGACTGAAAAGGCTGTCAAGGAAGATAAGGAGGACAGTGAAGAAACTCGCCGAGGCAGCTTTAACCTTGAGTACGAGAAGATCTCTGCCAACCACCAGCGCCACGGTGTCATCGCCAAGTTTGCCAACCTTGAAGCTTTCAAGACTGCGATTGATGAAATCGTGGACATGTTCCCATTGGCAAAGAAGACGTTGTCGTCCAAGAAGGAGCCTGCGGTGAACGTGCTTCACATCATTCTTCTCGACGAGAAGACCGAAGAAAGTGCGCTGCTCCAAGACGCCGAGGCTTTCCTCAAGTCGATCGAAGAGGTTTTGCGTAGCCACAACATCCGTCGTGTTACTTTTGCTGTGCGTCCACAGATCGCTCAGTCGTTTTCGGGAGCGCACCCAGCCGACATGTTTTTGTACCCAAGCATCTACACGTTCCCTCACCGTCTCAACTACAGTGAAGACAAGATTGTGCGTCACATCGAAGCGCCGCTTGCCTACAAGCTCGAGCTGCGTCGCCTCCGTAACTACAGCGTGGCTCCGTTGACGTCTAACAATAAGAACGTGCACTTGTACTTGGCCAAGACTCGGGAATCCGACTCGCACATCATTGCGGATCGTTTCCAGCGTCTCTTTGTTCGTGCCGTGGTGCGTCAAATCGACCGAGCCGATGACGGCGTTCGATCCCAGTACGATGCGTACCCTGGCCCAGAACGTACTTTGGTGGAAGCGCTGAACGCTTTGGAGCTTGCTATGGGCAGCCCTTCGGTGAAGACTGGATTGGTGACGAAGAACAACCATGTGTTCCTCAACATCCTCCCAGAAGCCGTCGTGGATCCGCAATACCTTGAAGGCGTGATTCGTATTCTTGCTTCGCGATACTCGGATAGGTTGTCCCAGCTGAATGTTTCTCAAGTTGAGCTGAAGATCAACGCTCGTTTCACCAACGAAGACAAGTGCATCCCAGTGCGCCTTGTGGCCTCGAACCCGACCGGCTACGTCGTCCGCGTTGAAGCGTACGTCGAGACTTCTGGTCTTGATGAACCAATTTTCACTTCGATTGGTGATGAAGGCCAAGGTGAACTTGACGGCAAGCCGATCACGACACCATACCCAATCCTCTTCCCATTCGACAAGAAACGTGAAATGGCCAAGGCGATGTCGAACACTGTCTACGTGTACGACTTCCTTGAATTGATTGAGTTCAGTGTGCTCCGATCATGGCGTAAGTTCGTCTACGAGCGCTCTTCTGGTGGCGTCAAGATCGCTATCCCAAGCATCTTGCTGGAAGTGAAGGAACTTATCCTTGATGAGTTTGGCAACTCGATCAAGGAAACCACGCGTCCTCGCGGAAACAACGATATCGGCATGGTTGCTTGGTTGCTTACGCTGTACACTCCTGAGTACCCTGAAGGCCGTGAGCTGGTGATTATCGCCAACGACATTACCTTCAAGGCCGGTTCCTTCGGAACTCGTGAAGACCGTCTGTTTGAACTGGCGTCCAAGTTTTCGCGTGAGAAGGGCATCCCTCGCTTCTTCTTCTCCGCTAACGCTGGTGCTCGTATTGGCATGGCTGAGTCCATTAAGTCGGTGTACAAGGTCTCGTGGAAGGATGAAAACGATCCAGTCAAGGGCTTCGAGTACTTGTACTTGACCCCTGAAGATTACAAGCGCTTGTCCGCAGATGGATACGTGAATGCAGTGCTGAAGACCACTGCCAGTGGTGAAGAGCGTTACGTTGTGTCCGACATCATCGGCCGCGAAGAAGATCTCGGTGTGGAGAACCTCCGCGGCAGTGGTACGATTGCTGGTGAAACTTCGCGTGCGTACCAGGAAGTGTTTACTTTGACCTACGCTTGCGGTCGCAGTGTTGGTATCGGTGCGTACCTTGTCCGTTTAGGCCACCGTACAGTGCAAAACACCACGCATTCGCCAATTATCTTGACTGGTTACCAAGCGCTGAACAAGCTCATGGGCAAGGATGTTTACACGTCGAACGACCAGTTGGGTGGCGTGAAGGTTATGCACACGAACGGTGTTACCCACGTGACGTCGAAGAACCATCTCTCTGGCATCTTTTCGATCATTGAGTGGCTCAGCTTTGTGCCTGCTGTTCGTCGTGGTCCTTTGGCGATCCGTGATATTTCGGGCTACGAAGTGATCGAGCGTCCTGTAGAGTTCTACCCAGAGGACAAGAGCACTCAGTACGACCCTCGCTTGCTGCTCACGGGCAAGGCTGACGAAACTACGGGCAAGTGGATCTCGGGTTTTGCTGATCGTGGATCGTTCCGTGAGACTCTTGATGGCTGGGCCAAGAGTGTGGTTGTTGGCCGTGCTCGTCTGGGTGGCATTCCATTTGGCGTTGTCGTGACGGAAGTACGCACGTCGGAGAAGGTGGTGCCTGCTGATCCTGCGGCTCCAAACACGCAAGAGAACCTGATCCAGCAAGCTGGCCAAGTGTGGTTCCCCGACTCGGCGCACAAGACTGCGACCGCGATTAAGGACTTCAAGGGCGAAGACTTGCCATTGTTCATCTTTGCGAACTGGCGTGGGTTCTCGGGCGGTCAGCGCGATATGTTCGACGAAGTGCTCAAGTTCGGCGCGGCGATCGTCGACGGCCTCGTGAACTACGAGCAGCCCGTCTTCGTGTACATTCCTCCATTCGCTGAGCTACGTGGTGGCGCGTGGGCTGTGGTGGACCCAACGATCAACGAAGGCATCATGGAGATGTACGCGGACCCTGCTGGCCGCGGTGGTGTCTTGGAGCCTGCTGGTTTGATCGAGATCAAGTACCGCAAGAAGCAGTTGCTGGAGGCGATGCACCGTCTCGACGACAAGATCATCCACTTGACGCAGCGTCTTACTGGCCTCTCGGCGGAAGAAAAGGAAACGGAAGGCGCTCAGATCCAGCGCGACATCAAGGCTCGCGAGGATGCGTTGCTTCCAATCTACGTGCAAGTCGCGACGGAGTTTGCCGACCTCCACGACACTCCAGGTCGCATGAAGGCCAAGAGCTGCATCCGCGAGATCGTGGAATGGAAGAACGCGCGCACGTTCTTCTACTGGCGCCTCAAGCGTCAGCTCGCCGAGTTCCAGTTGCGTCGTGAGGTGGTCGCGAGCAGCTCGAAGAACATTTCGTTTGCCGCCGCGGAGCAGCACTTGAAGACGTGGTTCACGGAGTCGGTAAACGGTGGTCGCGTGCCTCGCCAGCTGAACGTGTCGGTGGACGAGCTCTGGGCTCGCAGCGACAAGGACGTGTTGCTGTGGCTCGCGAGCGACAAGGAGTGGATCAAGACGCGCATCACGGGGCTCAGCCGCGAGTACACTGCGAACCAGGTCGTGCAGCTCGGCTTGAAGGACCCGAAGGCCGCGGTCGCCGGTATCCTTGAATTGCTGCATCAACTCAGCGACAAGGACCGCGAAGACGCGCTGTCGACGTTGCGCCGTGGCTCCATCTTCCACCGCAGCACTTCGGGCACGAAGCTCAACACGATGTTCAACTAAGCCATAGAGAGATACGAAGCGAATGTGGATGGATATCTTGTGTGCAATTTTATAAAGTGAATGTATATGTTTTTTTGAATTGGGTACTTTGTTGTCCTGGTTGCCACATTACGTAAACTACTAACACTACGTGTCTCAAACAAACCGAAAAAAAGCGAACATTGTTGCTGCAGGTGAAAAGCTGCTATGCGTCCGCAGTCGATGCGGATCGCCCTTCCTTCAATCGCTCCAGCTCTTCCTGCTTCTCCAGCACCTCCTGAAACCCCGGCGGACACGACATGGAGCGCTCCAAACTCGCCAAATCGAGGACCGACTTGTCCGACTTCTTCAAAATGCTCAAGTCGTGGTCCTTGGTGATCGTCGTTGGTGGCATGCGGACCGCCATGACAGTCTCGTCATCTTCCGATGAATCGTCGGTGCCACCAGGACTCGACTTCTCGCCGTCCGTGATCGCCTTCGTAGCGAGCGAAGCCTCGGCGTCCTTCACAGCGACCGAGTGCATGTACTCGTGCCAGTCCATCTTGACAGGTTCCGCCAACTTGCCCAGCTGCGTCTTGTACTTCTTCACGAACTTCCGCACTTCCTTCTGCAGATCCGCGCGCTTTTGTGGTAGTTCGTCTTGGATCTTTCGGTGCGACGGCAGCAAGCGGTAGAACAGCGGGCGAACGGTCTTCAACTCAATGATGCCGGCTTCCACCGAGCGCACGCCAAAGAACGAGAACAGCGGGAACGACGCCAGCAGGAGCACGATCGACGACCAGTACCAGTCCGTGAACAAGATCGCAGCCAGCAAGTAGATCAGCCACAACACTGGCACCGCGACCATCGAAAATTGAATTTTCTTGCTCAGCAATACGTCACGCGCAGCCACTTTCACCTTCGACCCTTCCAAAGCCTTGCGCTGTTCACCCATGGCAACCGAACGAGCCAGCAAACCCACAGGCGCGTTGAGCACAAACGACGGAATGGACGCGAGCGCAAAGATCAGGAACCCGTACAACGCCGAACCAATCACGTCGTGGACCCTCCACCACGCGATGTATGGCACTTGGTGATCCTTGAGACCCATAAGCTTCAGCGTCTTGTTGTACTCGTCCAGCTTTTTCTGCAAATCTTCCAAATCTTTCGATGCCTCTGGAATCGTGCTCAGGATCTTGTATCCCTCGGCAAAGCGGCGGTTGAGGTCCAACGTATCCTTCGCCGACAGACGTACACCCGAGCGCTGGAACAAGCGTCTCGCTGCAAAAATCAGCTGCATGATGTTGTAGTTTGGTGCCGTCACAATCACCGAGCGCATGCCGTCTTCCACACGATGCAAAAACGTATTGCAAGCCTCCCGTTTGTCCTTCTCGTACAATTTCATCATCGCATCGTCCACAACTACTGGCGTCCCGAATTCCACGGTCACTCGTCCACGGAAGCGGTGGCCACGGAAGTATGTCAATCCCACCGGCACCACATGCGCATTGATGTTGTACTTGTCCTTGGCACCCAGCGCCATGATCGCAACACCGGCCTTCAACGGCAACAGATCCGTACGATCGTGCGAGCCGCCTTCTGGGAAAATGCCAATCGAGTTTCCGCGCTTCAAGTGCGTGTACACCTTAGCAAACGTCACCGACTGGTCCACTTTCTTCAAAATACCGAACGTACTGAATTCAAACACGGGCACGTCGTTGCCATTCACGAAAGGGGCGTCGAGAAGCAGCTCCGTGTCGCTGATGACCTTCACAATCTTTACAGGCGAGCCACTGTCCTTCACGCTCTTGCCTTGGTAACGCACTTGGTCACCTGGCGTCACTTGCGCCGTGAAACTGGTACCTTCACCGACGAGTACGTACTCTTTCTTCTGCGCGTCGTCGTCATTTTCGCTGATTTTCTCCAGAGCAGCATCGGTCGGGTTCGCAAGCTTCACTTGGCCGACACCCTTCAGCACCGAGTCTTGCGGACGCACCACAGGAATGCAGCCCATGATGCGGCTGAAATCTCCAATGACAGGACGGTGCCACGACTTTTCCGCAATCAAGAAACCGACCTGGTGTTGTTGTGTGCGTCATAATGTCACATGATGAGTTAGTTCCCTTAGATACCGCAATGCAATAGCCAACGCCATACCTTGCGAGGACTCATCATCATGACCACCAACGCATCTACAAACTGGTTCGTGTGGTTTCCTATTGAGAAAATACATAATGGTAAGCTTTTTTTGTTGATCGAGGAGCCAAAAGAAAATAGACGAGACGTACCAGTAAAGATCACGGGTCCTTCCTTCGGGATGTTGTCGAGACCCACGACTTCAATACTCTTGAACGAGATACTGAGAACACTGTGCAGAAACACGCACGTCGAGCGGTAGATCACGTCGGCGAGGTTGTTCCAGATCAGCATCAGCATCATGATAAAGTACAGGAAGCCCCAGTAGAACGACGGCACGCCTAGAAATCCGCTGATCGCCTTAATCGGACTAGAAGTCGCATCATCGCGCAAAACACAAACAAACAATACAGGGATTGTCAAACACACACGGCGGTGTATACAAGACGCGGTGGGTGTTTAAAGTCTGAACAGAGAATATAAAGAGCGCGAAGATCCGTACTTGAGCGAGTCGACCGAGAGCGCCATGAGCAGACACAGCACGAAGAACTGCATCCATACGTCGCTCAGCACCTCCTTGTGGAACTTCATCTTGGCTTCCCGACTGCTGCTGCTGCTGTGCTATCTTCTTCTCTCGCCCTCTCTCTCTGGCGCGCCCTTCTTCTTCGTCTTCTCCGTCGTCTGCGCAGGATGCGTCAATTCTACAAATGAGAGGCGGCGGCGGCGGTATCCGTGCGCAGCAGCCGCCCATCGGAAATCGAAGCAGGAAAATCCAAAAAAAGTATATTAATGTGTCCGATGCGATACCACCACAAGTTTTAAATACAACTACAATACTTTGAGGATACTATTTTTCTATTGTTAGCCTACTTGAGGAAGTGGGTGCGAAAAGGCGGGGTACACCACATATGGTGGTTGGATTAATTTTTTGCAAAATAAAATAAATATTATTGGGATACAAAACCTTCTTTTGGGAAAGAATGTTACCTACAGCACAGAAACAAGTAGAGTGGGGAGGTACACACTCTATGACAGGGGCGCGTCATATTTTACTACTATTCTTGACAAAGGGAACAACCCTTTTCACTGTGTCTTCTACGGTACTGTTGCCATGCACCTGCGTCGTCATCACTCTTCAACTTGCAAAACACGGCACATTTGTATGTGAAACGTACCGTCTTTTCCTCCGTTGTGGATCATTGAGCTCCTTCTATCTACCGTGTTTTGAAATTTGACACCGGACCTCCATGTGTGACTTGGCGCGTGTCAGTCGGTACTGCGAACGAATCCCACGGTCCACTCGCCTACTGTACTGTATGCTGCGTCGCGAACGTTGCACTGATTGATTTGCATTGTCCATCGTTCCTCCTCCCGCTCTCGGCGCTGCCTCAGACGGAGCGTCATCGGCCGATTTGACACGGCTGAGCGTCATCAATCGACTCCTTCCGTCCGAGTCATCTCGAAAGAGGGCGTTTACGTGACGTTGCGTTTCGCTGCAAATGGACCTGGTACTACGTACACTTCGTGCTATTATACGTTGTACGCTTTGCACTTTGAAGGCCGCGCTCACAATGTACCTCCGACTCCCAAGGTCCGCCAAGTAGCATCCTGGGCGTGTGTGGGTGGCGAATGATCTGCACGAGAGCTCTTTACATCGCGAAACGAACAATGCCCCCAAAACACACACAGAAAAAAGTAAAATTAGCTCCCGTCCGCTGCTGCCTCTTGTCTCCCTGCCAGCGCCTTTTGCTTTTCACAAGCTCCCCGCGTGCACGTGCGCACGCCAAGCGTCCAGCACAAAGCGAGTCCGAGCGAGTATGGGCGACTCGAGCTTGTGCGTCGTCGACGGGGTCATCAAGAAACTGCTGAACGTGCAAGACAAACCGGCGCAGACAGAGGTCACCGATGTCACGATCGAGGAAATGATGCTGCTCTGTCGCAAAATCCGAACGGTAGGCGCCGTTCGCGAGCTCTTCTTTTTCTTCGACGAACATGCATTCCTTTGTAAAAACCTGGCCTCTGCCCCTTAGATTTTCCTCGAGCAACCACCACTCTTGGAGATCCCGGCACCGATCAACATTTGTGGCGACACGCACGGCCAGTACTCCGATTTGCTCCGCTTGTTTGAAATGGGCGGCTTCCCCGACGAGAAAAACTACCTGTTTCTCGGGGACTATGTCGACCGCGCGATGCAAAGCATCGAGACGATCTGCTTACTCTTTGCGTACAAGATCAAATACCCCAATCGGCTGCACCTGCTGCGCGGCAACCATGAATGCGCATCGATCAATCGCATCTACGGTTCGCTCCGAAAAAAATGAATGCATGCTTCCATTGCTGTATGTGCTGCTCTCTCACACGCTGCATACGTATCTTGGCTCAAGGTTTCTATGACGAATGCAAGCGGCGGTACTCGGTCAAGCTCTGGCGAACGTTTGGCGATTGCTTCAATTGCATGCCCGTAGCGGCTGTTGTGGCAGAAAAGGTCAGATGCATATGCCCTCAAATCTCTCGATTTGGTTGCTGACACGTGGGGGTGCATGGACTTGTGGTTGAATTAGATTTTCTGTACGCACGGCGGGCTGTCTCCAGATCTCTACACGCTGGATCAAATTCGCAATATTCGCCGACCAACTGACGTCCCAGATGAGGTAACGAAGCGCAATGCTAACGACTCGTTTCGCACGCTTTCTCAGGTTGGTTATCATGCGTTTACCTGAATGCAGGGCCTGCTTTGCGATCTCCTGTGGTCGGACCCGGACCCGGACAGCCAAGGGTGGACGGAAAGCGACCGAGGCGTGTCCTATATCTTTGGTGCCGACATCGTCGAGCAGTTCCTGCAGACCCACGATTTGGATCTCGTGTGTCGAGCGCACCAGGTTGTGTCTGACGGGTACGAGTTTTTCGCGACGCGGAAGCTCGTGACAATCTTCTCGGCGCCAAACTACTGCAACGAGTTCGACAACGCCGGCGCCATGCTCGTCGTTGACAAGAAGCTCACTTGCTCCTTCAAAGTGCTCTGCTCAAGCGACAAGAAGAAACCGGCCAAGAAGTAACTTTTCGTCCTCATTACCATCAATGCATGAACGAGCACGCTGGCGGAGGAGTAGACCGACCAAATTCCACATTGGCACCGTCAATTGTGAAGAGTACCTCCATTAAAATATGATTTATTATTGCACCTACAAATGGATGGTACTCGGGGTACTCGGACATTCGAATTTCATCAACAAATACCTTTATAACTACATTTATTTTCCTTTTTATAATATGCTTTACCATCCTAAATGTATGTTGTAGCATTATCTGTACACTGTTTGCAGTTCATTATCACAGGTTGATTGGCAATGCTCATCACTCTGTCCCTCCCAAATAGAAGCGCGGTCAGTGGACCTCCTCAGCGGCAAAGCAAGCAGACCTCGGCCACATTCAGAATTTGTGGGGGGAGTCGGTCTGATGGCGTCCGCGACGCCGTCGTCGCTCAAGTATGCGAGTCTCGCGGTGCTCTGCCTGCAGAACAGCTTCCTGGCGATCCTCATGCGCCTGTCGCGCGTCGGCGACTACCCCAAGTTCAACACCTCGACCGCCGTGTTCATGGGCGAAGTGTTCAAACTCGTGACGTGCATCGCCATCATCCTCAAGGTGCGTGCGTCTTGGACCTCCCCGTGCCTGGTAATGCTATTGCCTTCAACTCGCTGACTAACGGACTATGCGTGCAACTGGATAGATGCCGCCGGCGCCAGTGGACATTGAGAAGCGCGTGCACGCAAGCTCGCTGCAGGTAATCTTTGATCAGCGCGAGATGCTGCGCGTGAGCGTGCCCGCGCTGTTGTACGTGATCCAGAACAACCTGCAGTACGTCGCGGTGTCGAATCTCGACGCGGCCACGTTCCAGGTGCTTTACCAGTTGAAGATCCTAACAACCGCCATTTTCTCCGTGTTCTTGCTCGGCAAAGCCATCCTGCCTCTGCAATGGGGAGCCATCGTGATTCTTATGGGAGGCGTTGCGCTTGTGCAGTTGGACGACAGCGGCGCGTCGAATGCGGCGGCAGCCAACAGTGCCGAGCAGAGCATGACGATGGGACTCTTCGCTGTCGTCGCCGCGTGCATGTGCTCGGGTTTCGCGGGCGTCTACTTTGAGAAGATTCTGAAGGGCTCCGGTTCCAAGGCCACGCTCTGGGAGCGCAATATTCAAATGGGTGTAGTCAGCATTGTTCTCGCGGGCGGCGGGCTTCTCTACAACGACATGGACCACATCACGGCGTACGGCTTCTTCTACGGCTACCGCCCCGTCGTGTGGGCTGCGATCGGCGTGAGCGCGCTCGGCGGCCTGCTCACTGCCGTCGTGGTCAAATACGCGGACAACATCCTCAAGGCGTTTGCCACGTCCATCGCCATTGTGCTCTCCGTCATCATCTCGATCTTCCTGTTTGACAAGGTGCCGACGATGCAATTCATCTTTGGTGCGGTCTTGGTCAACGTGTCCGTGTACATCTATGGCAATGCGCCGTCCTGGAAGCAAACGCACTCGCCTCTTTTGCCACGAACCGTGGCTTCGAAGTCAGCTAAAGCGTAGCTTTCGAGATCATTGAATTCAATGCGCATACCTCGCTCGCGTTGCTAAAAAAGGTCAAGTTGAAATGAGCAAAGATACTTTTTTTGACACTTGGGACCATTTTTAACCTCATCATCTTTCGATGAAAGTCTAAACGCGTGCGTTTGTGCTCTTGCTGGGCGTTGCTCGTGCCGATGAGATGTTTGTCCGTCAGGCGACGGCTTCTTTCTCAGCATGGCTTGCTACGTGTTTGTACATCTTGACTTGGTTCACCAGCAGCAGCTACGTTACTGATGTTGTGGTCCAAGAAGTCGTCATTGATGCCAATGCGGAGCTTCTCAAACCACTCGTCGAGGCGCAGCAAACATGCTTTCTTCCACTTTCCGTTCGATTTTTAATTGTGCTTCTGACGTCAAAACGTAGGCCAATGTTGGCGACAGCTTTCAGAATGCCCACTGCCATGCATCCAAGTCGGTTGAGCAGTATGAACATGAGTGGAGAAAAGTAGGAGTCAGACTTGAACTTGCTCTTCTGGACAGAAAAGTAGGTCTCACAAAATCCTCGTGTGCTGTTATTGCAGATGCCGCACTTGTCCCTGATCAAGGAGATTGCGCTCAACCACCAGCGCATCCTCTTCGTGAACGGCC
The DNA here is from genome assembly GCA_000143045.1 of Globisporangium ultimum DAOM BR144. Classification (NCBI taxonomy): domain Eukaryota; phylum Oomycota; class Peronosporomycetes; order Pythiales; family Pythiaceae; genus Globisporangium; species Globisporangium ultimum. Next base: position 287,746 of record GL376599.1, on the reverse strand, counting down.
AGGCTCCGGGAATCCCACTCTGGAACAATGACCCGAACATCACAAGGAACGGCCTGTTCGTCGAGGTTCGCTTCCATCTCCACGTAGCATCTCGGATCCGATCCGCCACAGTCGGCTTGATGGCTGTTCGTCACAGCAACGCGAGCTCGAATGCTGCGGTACTCAAACTTCGCAAAGAACTCGACCGGGGGCTGTGGCTCTTCCTGGACTTCGACCGAGTAAAGTCCGCCATCAACCCACTCGTTGCCGGAGACTACAATTTCCATCTTCAGCTCGACAACCCGTTCCTGCAGGTACAATGGATAGCATCTCATTAATTCCGGCTCAGATGGCAAAACAAGATACAGCTCATCGCGCTCCGCTTCACCATGAATCTCAGGCACCAATACTGCTGGACCTCGGCAACATTGAACTCAGAAGCGAGCGCGGTGGCACTGACCCAGAGACGTTGCGTCCGTTTACTCCTTCACCACTGACAGCACCCCATATTGGTAAAGAGCGATATAAAACAACAGCTGCAGCAAGAGAACAGTTAGTCCAGCGAGAGTTTCAAGCCACAGGAAATGCACATCGAATAATAAAAAAAATGCGTTGCCTTGGGTCGTAAATGCGCCTACCTATTGACAATGTACACGTAGGACAGCACATTACTCTTCGTCGTCCATGGAGAACGAGAGCAACTTCTTGTTACTAAGCATCGCCACCTCGGCGCGCTTCCGCTTCTTCTTCTTTGGTGGCTGCGTGGCACCAACGCCTGCAACAGCTTGGTTCGCTTTCTTCTTCCCGCCTTCACTCGTGACCTTTGACGTCTCGGCACCAGCGTCTCCGGCATCAGCACCATCGGCGTCGTCGGCCCCAGCCGCCTTTGCGATCTTCTCTCGCTTCTCCTTGTCTTTCTCCAGATACGCGTCCATCGCGGCTTGCTGCACTTCGTCCAGTTCGCCATCGTCGTCGTCTTCGCCGTCGGGCATCGGTGGCGGCATGAACTTCGCTTGAATCGCAGGCGGTTCGTGGTACTTTCGCAGGAACTTCGGAATCACGCGTGTGAACTGTGGCGCGCTGCCGCCTTTTCCCCGTGTGCCTTTGCCGCCTGTGTCCTGGATGCCGCGGAAGCTCCCATCGGTGCGCCAGAGATCCGAGTCGCCCATGTTGTCCAATACTGGCAGTGCATGCAACCATGTTAACTTTGGAGGTCATGCAAATTGATTTTTATCCAATCGAAGTTGCTGCTGAGTACCTGTTTTGCCCAATGTTAGATCAATGCCAATTTCTAACCAGTTCCTGTGGACGTGTTCTCCAACGTCGGCGGCAAATGCTGTGAGGATTTCAATGCTAGAACAACAGGCAGCTTTCTTATATTGATGTGGAGTACACTAATTAAGTCTTCTCATAATTAAATGGTCGGATGTGACATCTAGATCATTGTACTGACAGCTGATGTATTGTGCAGTGGATGTTAAAGAATGCACTCTCAATAACATATATAGTACTGTAAATACAAATTTTAGGATATAATGCTTACAGTATATTAGTGTCTTGTACGACATATGATTGAACTCGTGCATCTATCAACAGCGCATCATGAATGTCATTCACAGTCCATGGCGAAGTCTTGATCTCGTGTCGACGCGTCCGTCTACATCAGCATGAAACGACATACGCCGCGCGTAAAATGGAGCTCTAGTCGCTGTGTCTTCTTCTCTTGGTGACGTAGCGTGTCCACGTCGCACAGCAACTCTGTGAAAAGTGCTTCGGACTCGGCAAATTGCTACTCGTTGCAGGAGCCGCATGGCGTTCGCGTACAAAGCTCGTCGAGCGATCGCCTGTTTGTTGTCGTCGTTGAGCGGACCATTGGGATAGTCACAAAAGCATAAGGAATGCTGCATTGCAGAAGGATGCTGCTGGAGTGCGTTGTCGTTTGTGTGCAACGACACAAGCGCCTTGAGCTCCATTTTGGATGTCGGCAGCGTCTCTAGAGCATTAATCGAGACATCGATGCACGAGCTCCGTCAAGTGACCAATTGCGAGCGGTAGTGGTCATATTTTAGATCTTGCAACCACTTATTGAAGATAGTCATCTCACATTTTCTATGGGAAGTTGTCCACTGAGTAGCTTTTGTACTGATAAGAACAAACCAGCATGCAACGCGCCAACAAGTCCAGATATAAGAGAAAAAAAAAGTATTGATTTCAATGGATACTATATATTCGACATTCTAGACATAAAAAGGTTGGTTTCTCTGCAGGTGATGATGATCGTCACGAGAAAAGAGAAATAGAGAGAGCTCCTCCATACAGTTGGAGTCTCCTATGTATTCTACAGACTCAGCGATACCAAGAGCAACTTCAGTCATCGCTCTCATGGTCGCTCGCCTACGCTTGCTGCGCCGGGGTCTGCGCCACAGCGTACTGCGGAGACACGCCCTGCTTCTGGCCACCCTTGTGGAAGAGGTACTCGATGTCCTCGAGAACCATTCCCTTGGTCTCAGGGCAAAAGAAGTACACAAACACGCCCGAGATCACACAAGTGCCCGCGAACAAGAAGAACACGCCGTTGATGTTCAAGTGCGGGAAGAGCTTCACCACGTACGTCATGGCCACACCCATGAGCCAGTTGGCCATGGTTGAGAGCGACACGGCCTTGGCGCGAACCTTCATCGGGAAGATCTCGGCTGGGTAGATCCAGCACACTGGACCCCACGAGATGGCAAAGTTGAACACGAAGAACGCCGTGCCGACCACGATGATCCAGCCAGCACCCTTGGGGCAGCCAGAGTCGTCGACATTACCATCACAACTGGCCGTGAACACGATCGCAGCCAGCAAGTGACCGAGCACCATGCCGACGGCGCCGAGCAGCAACAACTGACGGCGACCCGTGGTGTCGACCCATCGCATCGCTGGGATCGTACTGAGGAAGTTCACACCCGACAGGAGCAGCACCGATGTCGCACCGGCGTTCGTCACATCCTTGAAAATCAGACCACCATACGAGAAGATTGGGTTGATACCAGTCGCTTGTTGCAACACTTGAAGGAACATGGCAATAATCACACGCTTCAAGATGGACGGTTCGAGGAGATCCTTGATGCTGACTTCGCTGCCTTCCTCGGCCAGCTGCGCCACGATCGCGTCCAGTTCACGGTGCACATTCTCCGTCTGACGGAGCTTCTTGAGACTGGCTTCGGCCGCGTCCTTGCCCTTGTGCTGCAACAACCAACGTGGGCTCTCTGGCACGAAGAAGATACCGCAGATCACGATGATCGGAGGGATCATGGCCACGGCGTTGGTGATACGCCAGCCTTCGTCCACGTGCTCGACGCCGAGGTTGACACAGTTGGCAAGGAAGAGACCCGTGACGACCGTCATTTGCATGAAGCCGGAGAAGAACCCACGGAGCTCCTTTGGCGCCATCTCGGCACCGAACAGCGGCAGCGAGAACGACGAGTTGCCGACACCCACACCCTGGATGATACGCGCAATGTACATCAACCCGTGCTTGTGTGCTGGGTTGAACGACACCCAGCACGTGCCGATGACGAAGAGCACGCCAGCCGTGAAGATCGTGAAGCGACGGCCGAGCTTGTCAGCGACGATACCACCGAGCAAGGCACCGAAGATGCAACCGATGTTGTACGCCATGTTGTACCAAAGCGTGAAGGTCGTCCACTGGTCTGGCAAGTCCTTGGCGCTGCTCGTGCACTGCTCGTGCGTGAATCCATGCCAGCCGACGCAGAAATCGTCGAGGAACGAGTTCATGATGAGCACGCTGCTGGTCACACCTTGATCATACCCAAAGAAGAGGCCGCCAAGCGATGCAAAGACGCACACGATGATGGCGTACGTTTTGGAGCCCTCGGTTGGGAGGTCGTCTTCCTGGTGGTGGTTCACGTTCACCACAACTCCGCCAGCCATTGTCCTTGTCCTTGTTGTTTGCTTGCTGTTGTTGTTGTTCTTGTGTAAGAGCGTGTGGAGAACACTGGAGTAGGCAGTAGAACGCAAATTGAGGAATGAGCTCAACGGAAAGGGAGGACCTTAACTTCAGTTGTCGGAGTGCAGCAGAGCGTTGCTCCCTTGTCTATGATGCAGTCGGTGGCTCTGGTTTCTATCCCCCCTGCCTCACGGGGTTGTGGGCTGGCTGTGAGGCTGTATTTGATATCGTGGACGGTGTCAGCCAAGCGCTGCGCGCGGGTTGTGTGCTCGTCCATCTGTCAACTTGAACTTGGGCGGGGGCAAACGCGGGGCAACTTGAATTTGTCAGCGCTGCTCCTTTAATATCGCCCAGCAAAGCTGCTCGTGTGATACGCTTGACGTACATGAGGCCTCGTCTGGTGCCGGGCCTCACTTGATTTATTTCTCTTTCTGTGTCTGCTTCAACTGCGTTTGTGACGAGACTGGGCTCATCGAGAAAAAACTTCAGCTCCATGTGTGAAGTAATCGTCCACAAGATACTTTTCGCAGATGGCCGATGAAATCCCTTAAATTTTGCATCTGTATAAACTAATATTTGCGCTGTTGCTGTTTCAAAATGAGCTCATATGCCGATAAACCATCCCTTATATATTGATGTCATATTGTGAAAATGGATGACCCTGTGGAAGGTGAAACGACATCGAAAGCTTTCACCTGTCCTGAATTTTTCTACTTTGTTGAGAGCTAACAAATCAACGCTCTAGAGGCCAAATTAATACGTCGATTGCTATCATTTGGCATGGATATTTTTTTCTTTGGTCCATTCATGGAGCAGCATAGGGAGAGTGATATTCTGCTTCGCTCATATTTCTGAAGTTTCGTGCATTCAATAGACCGATTGTACGATTCAAGAGATGTGCAAAGGATGGAAGATGGGCCAACTTCAGAAATGAGCCAAGCAAAGTTGCACTCTTACTTCAGGGCAAATGCTACGTGGCGACAACACGCAATATCCGATGCCAACTCTGTGTCCAGTGCGTTTTCATTTCATTTTGGCCTGCAAACTTGCTTGCCAACAGTTCCAATACTCGGTCTACAAGTTCTCAAGTACGATACTGGTCATTTCGACTGTGTAGATTAAGAGAATTTACTTAGTATTCGGAACTAAGGTATGGCAGCTCAAAGAGAGCCCAAGTGTTTGGCGGCTAATCCAAACGAGCACCAGCTGGGACGAAAGCCCCTTTGTGATTACGGCCAGCGACCAATAAATCAAGAAAGCAGATGCAGAGAGTAGGGTCAACTTGTGTCTGAAAATTCGGCAACGGCGGAATATTGCTTCTGACAAAGTTTAAAATCACATCTTCATAAGGTCGCTCACTGGTCATTGAAGAACACTGTACTGTAGCAATTTAGTGTCCATGATAGTTCTGTGTTTTCGGTCTCCTATTTGTAGCCCTAATTTCCAGTGCACTATTTTCTAAGTGAGACCGGCTCAAAAAACAGACAGGACAATAAAACCTCAGCTTTAGAAACATACACGATTGAACAGATGTAATATCAGTATCAACTAGAAGAGGTAGTACATTTCTATCAATGGGTACTTTTGGGCACATAGAGTATATCCCATTCTACAAATGAATATAGTTAAAGAGGTTTTAACATTTATATGCGACACGTACCTTTTATGAACGATTACTTCACACATGGAGCTGAAGTTTTTTCTCGATGAGCCCAGTCTCGTCACAAACGCAGTTGAAGCAGACACAGAAAGAGAAATAAATCAAGTGAGGCCCGGCACCAGACGAGGCCTCATGTACGTCAAGCGTATCACACGAGCAGCTTTGCTGGGCGATATTAAAGGAGCAGCGCTGACAAATTCAAGTTGCCCCGCGTTTGCCCCCGCCCAAGTTCAAGTTGACAGATGGACGAGCACACAACCCGCGCGCAGCGCTTGGCTGACACCGTCCACGATATCAAATACAGCCTCACAGCCAGCCCACAACCCCGTGAGGCAGGGGGGATAGAAACCAGAGCCACCGACTGCATCATAGACAAGGGAGCAACGCTCTGCTGCACTCCGACAACTGAAGTTAAGGTCCTCCCTTTCCGTTGAGCTCATTCCTCAATTTGCGTTCTACTGCCTACTCCAGTGTTCTCCACACGCTCTTACACAAGAACAACAACAACAGCAAGCAAACAACAAGGACAAGGACAATGGCTGGCGGAGTTGTGGTGAACGTGAACCACCACCAGGAAGACGACCTCCCAACCGAGGGCTCCAAAACGTACGCCATCATCGTGTGCGTCTTTGCATCGCTTGGCGGCCTCTTCTTTGGGTATGATCAAGGTGTGACCAGCAGCGTGCTCATCATGAACTCGTTCCTCGACGATTTCTGCGTCGGCTGGCATGGATTCACGCACGAGCAGTGCACGAGCAGCGCCAAGGACTTGCCAGACCAGTGGACGACCTTCACGCTTTGGTACAACATGGCGTACAACATCGGTTGCATCTTCGGTGCCTTGCTCGGTGGTATCGTCGCTGACAAGCTCGGCCGTCGCTTCACGATCTTCACGGCTGGCGTGCTCTTCGTCATCGGCACGTGCTGGGTGTCGTTCAACCCAGCACACAAGCACGGGTTGATGTACATTGCGCGTATCATCCAGGGTGTGGGTGTCGGCAACTCGTCGTTCTCGCTGCCGCTGTTCGGTGCCGAGATGGCGCCAAAGGAGCTCCGTGGGTTCTTCTCCGGCTTCATGCAAATGACGGTCGTCACGGGTCTCTTCCTTGCCAACTGTGTCAACCTCGGCGTCGAGCACGTGGACGAAGGCTGGCGTATCACCAACGCCGTGGCCATGATCCCTCCGATCATCGTGATCTGCGGTATCTTCTTCGTGCCAGAGAGCCCACGTTGGTTGTTGCAGCACAAGGGCAAGGACGCGGCCGAAGCCAGTCTCAAGAAGCTCCGTCAGACGGAGAATGTGCACCGTGAACTGGACGCGATCGTGGCGCAGCTGGCCGAGGAAGGCAGCGAAGTCAGCATCAAGGATCTCCTCGAACCGTCCATCTTGAAGCGTGTGATTATTGCCATGTTCCTTCAAGTGTTGCAACAAGCGACTGGTATCAACCCAATCTTCTCGTATGGTGGTCTGATTTTCAAGGATGTGACGAACGCCGGTGCGACATCGGTGCTGCTCCTGTCGGGTGTGAACTTCCTCAGTACGATCCCAGCGATGCGATGGGTCGACACCACGGGTCGCCGTCAGTTGTTGCTGCTCGGCGCCGTCGGCATGGTGCTCGGTCACTTGCTGGCTGCGATCGTGTTCACGGCCAGTTGTGATGGTAATGTCGACGACTCTGGCTGCCCCAAGGGTGCTGGCTGGATCATCGTGGTCGGCACGGCGTTCTTCGTGTTCAACTTTGCCATCTCGTGGGGTCCAGTGTGCTGGATCTACCCAGCCGAGATCTTCCCGATGAAGGTTCGCGCCAAGGCCGTGTCGCTCTCAACCATGGCCAACTGGCTCATGGGTGTGGCCATGACGTACGTGGTGAAGCTCTTCCCGCACTTGAACATCAACGGCGTGTTCTTCTTGTTCGCGGGCACTTGTGTGATCTCGGGCGTGTTTGTGTACTTCTTTTGCCCTGAGACCAAGGGAATGGTTCTCGAGGACATCGAGTACCTCTTCCACAAGGGTGGCCAGAAGCAGGGCGTGTCTCCGCAGTACGCTGTGGCGCAGACCCCGGCGCAGCAAGCGTAGGCGAGCGACCATGAGAGCGATGACTGAAGTTGCTCTTGGTATCGCTGAGTCTGTAGAATACATAGGAGACTCCAACTGTATGGAGGAGCTCTCTCTATTTCTCTTTTCTCGTGACGATCATCATCACCTGCAGAGAAACCAACCTTTTTATGTCTAGAATGTCGAATATATAGTATCCATTGAAATCAATACTTTTTTTTTCTCTTATATCTGGACTTGTTGGCGCGTTGCATGCTGGTTTGTTCTTATCAGTACAAAAGCTAGGCAGCGTTCTCTGTCTTCTGTAAAAGTACGAATGAATAGGTAGCTTACCTCTACAGTTGCGTGGAGGTATCACGCCGACAGGCGGCCGACAAGTCGAATTACTGCGTGGGTCAGTCGACTCCGAGCCACGTTGGGTGTGGTGTGGAGTCAACCCCGAAGGGTGAGACGACCCGTGATGATCAACTTGTGCGAGCCATGGCTGACGCGATCTTCAACCCCGTGGTATGCTCGATGCGCGTGTACGTCTAGTAGCAGCCCGAGAGCCATCTTTCTAGCTGCTTGATTGTTGTGTCACCGATGCCTGCCTAGAACATGGCCGTCGCCCCGCCGCTTCTGAGTGAGTGAGTGCCGAACTTGGACGGGTTGAGCCCGATGGAACTCGCGCCGCCTTTGATAGCTGCGGTCATTGAGCGTGCGGAGAGGCATTTGCCCGACGGTAGCGTGCACAGCAGTGCGTCTGGTGCGAGATCACGATGCCACAGCGACCAAGTCGCCTTTACTGGACACAATGTGGCATGTCCCGATCGGCGTAGACGACGTACACTCCCCTGGCCGAATTGATCGGACTTTCCCCCACGAAACCGGATCACGGCGGCGTCGATCGTCTTCTTCGTTGTGGTCACATGCCCATTACCATCCTTGAAGGTGACGTCGCTCTTGGTAATGGCGTATGATGCGATGGCACCGTTGCACTCGAGATACTCTGAGCGTCACAGTAGAAAGAAGAAATCCAAAACCGCAGCCTCCCAAGTGACCCGGGTGCGGGGATCGCGACAGCTGAGGCAGCGGTAAATGGTGAATAGCAGCATCCGACGAGGCCAGAATACGGGTGAGTATCTGGCCGTCACCATGGTGAGTGGTGCCGCTGGTGCAAACAACTCGGTTTTTCCCGACAGCTGTCTTGCGGAAGACATCGTCACTCAGCCCAGCTCGCCCAGTATGTTATTCATTGTTGGCGTTCCGACCGCCGTGTCTCCGATAATACGGCCTCTACCATCCTGTCCAAGGTCAGCCACATCTCGCAACATCATCTCATCCGCTACGGGTATCAAGTGGGTGTGCACGCTGGGCACTAGCTCGTCCTGCGCGGCATGCATCGCGCACGATAAGTCAACCATTGCAAGGCACCCGTCACCCGGCAGCGTAGTTGGAAGAAGCCTCGTTTCGGCGAACCGAATGAGAAAGAAATGGGCGGCGAAATATAAGCGCCTTCTCAAATGACCATGGACAAATTGCCACTGGTGGATGAATTAGCGACTCTTCTGTTGAATCCTCTGCCATTTCGATCGGCTATCATGGATTCAGACATGGTGCAGTGTATTTCTGACGGCGATGCGCAGTTCGAGTGCCAAGTGGTTTCATCATTAATCAATGCGTATACCGCGAAATGTGGCGCACGACGAGCATAAAAAAGTACATGGCCAGCCTATTACGGCATTTTTCAGTGGATTGTTACCACAATTTACCCCAGTATCAAGTGTGCGCAGAATAAAGTAGGCACTACTTGGACGACGACAACAAGAAAACTCCGGCTGGATTGTGTTTGTTCAATGAGTGGCTTGGTCTTGCTACGAGGGAAGAACACAGAAAATGTAGACTTGAAATACCTCTGGCCGACTAATAATTACGGAATTTATTATTGAAACTGGTCAATAACAATACGTGTTGTGACAATTATTGCAACTTGTTGAACTATGGCTATGCAGTGCCCACCCTTTCGCATTGAAATAGGATAGTTATATTAGGCCAAATAGCCTAAATTACCGAGTCAACTGGGCAAGAAGGCCTTAAGGCAGAAGTGTCTCGAGAATGGTGGGGCATCTGCGTCTATTTACGTTGCATATATAGTAGGAAGCGACAGGGGCATCGCAAATGTGGGACTTCGCCTTGCGCAATGAGATTGTGCTCACTCGTCCAACGAAGACGAGGATCCTAAATGCACCAGGGCTGGCAATGCTGTTCGTCAAGGAGGATGGTGAGAATTGTTATGTACATGATCTACAGTGTTGTACATATTTGTGCGGTTTGAGACTTTGTCGCAGGAACACTCCATTATTCATAATACTTGGTGCTGCTATAGTGCCTTATCCTGTTTCAATGAATTTATTACTTGGTTTTACTACTATGAATACCCGTCACTTGTTTAAACAACAATGTCGATCCTCACATCAAGGCTGACTGCTACTGTGATTGCTCCGAAAATGACTGATCAAAGTCCCGCGACTCGAGGATCGAGATCAAGTAGCTCAAGTAGTCTTCGTCCAGCGATGACAACGACGAGTCACTGTCCTCCGATGATCTCGTTTCTTGCGACTCCGTTGGTATCGAGGCGATTTCTTCTTGCTTGACTTCGTGTGGCGTACTAGCAGTCGTCTGATTAGCACTTGGTAGTGGGGTTCGCCTACGCATCGCGATCGTGCTCAAGCCGCGCCGTGTGGATTCCACTTGCACAGCTAGCTCTTCGTCCCCCGCGACGTCCTTGCACAAGTCGGCCATGTCTTCGTCGAGGCGGTGCTCCAAGCGCACGACCTTCTTGCGATCCTTGCGCAGCCCTCGTACCCTCCGAGCTACTTTCTCGTAGTACTTTTGGGCATGTGTCTGCACCTGGCGGGCAGATCGCGAGCCAACGTACTCTGCGATGGCTTTCCAGGGCCCCTGCGGATAGTCCTTGAGTGCGACGAGGAACCTGTCGTGCTCCTCTGTAGTCCACACCCCACGACTTTGTGGTGTCGAAGTGTTGCTGTTTGCTGTGTTGTCGTGCATTGTAGTGAACAGAATTGGTGGTTGCTGTGGTTAATGACTAGCTCGCAAAAATGAGAATGGCGTTTGCTTATCACGATCGAGTGCATTGCGACGAGACGCGTTGTCATGTTACACTTCTTGCTCTTTCAGCAGCTTCACATGGATTAATAGACAACGAGTCCATCCTTCAGGTGTGCGACTTCTAGGCTGGAGCATCCCGTCGAGGCTACATCTATGCTCAGGTGTAGCTATTTGCTGCTCCTCACGCAGGAGTGTGTCATACGTATACGAGGCGAGTGAAACGAGTCCACTGGGCGATATGGACACGGAATCCAGTCGAATGGTGACTCCCATACCAGCGCACAAGCAGCTAATGCAGCATGACTGGCAGAAATTGAGACCAGCAGCAACCCACAATGACTGTGACCATCCCCTTAGTCAAGCTAAAGAGTGGGATCAAGTGCCGGATCGTCTGAAAATGGCTCGGTCTCATCTCCCAAGCGATAACGTGTGGACGAATGGATTTTTTTCAGACACTCATTGGCTCAGTAGTAAACCTGTTGATAAACGAAAGGTATTCGCGTCACCTCTGTAAAGCTGACGTCCATTTTTCCAGAGTTGGAAGGAGAAGACAGCAACACTTCGTCGTACAGCGCAGTGATACACGGACAAGCCAAAGCTTTCTCATACAGCAGGCAGCACCAGAACTTTTTAAAAGCCCTGCGTTTAAAAACGCAGGACTGAGGTTGTATGAACCTCCGATCGCTTTTAGGTGATATGGAGCTGTTGTCAAGGTGGATTCTGGCGCTATATAAAGCCCATTATCACTGGGATCTCTACCAGCCACTGGTTCTGGTTTCTAATGTCAAAGGTGAATTCTTTCACCTACTATCCCATACAGGGTATGCCACACGTCCACCACAACTGAGCTGTTGCTTGCTTCCTGCGGATGCTACAGTATTGTACGTTCGCAACACAGCACGGGGTTGCAAGCTTAAGATGGCTACACTGACACTCTGCATAGAAATGAAAGCATACAGTATAACTCTCACCCATAGCGTGGCAAACATCCACCACGCCAACCAGTCAACAACCAGCCAAACGCGGGATGTTCTCGATTCGCGCATCTCCTTCACGGCAGCGAGCCACTCTGGATTTTCTTGTGATGCTTCAAGTATGAAGCCATATTATTTGCCGTTTCAGGAACGACACCGACGTGGCTTTTGTCAGTACTAGAGTTAACTCATCAGCAAGGCGATAGCATCCTACTCGTCTCGCAACGCTGTTGTCGGCGTAGACGCGTACCGTAGCCGCTAATCAGGCAAACAAGCAGTCGTCCAACCAGTTGGTGATAAATTGCAGTGACTCATTTTCTCGAAGACAAAGTGTGCATAGCACTAGTGACATGCAACATCAAAACTGCACGATCAAACAAAGGGCTCTACCTCTACAACCTTGACTTCGTTTAGCGACACGGTCAACGAATCCACAGAAGTAAGCGCTGCGCCGGCGCGTGGCGATCGCGCTTAACCCTCTTTGTATGCGCTCAACGTCTATCAGCTCCCTGGCATCTACGTCGCCTTCCATTTCTTTGCAAGTCGATCATGTCGTCGTCGAGATGGCGCTCCGAGAGTACGACTTTCTCGTCGTACCTATGCGCGTGGGTCTGCACTTGCCGCGCAGATCGGGTCCCGATGTGGCCCACGATTGCCTTCCATAGGCCCTCGAGGAGCGTTTTCAGAGCGATGAGGAACTTGTCATCTTCGCCAGCACTCCAAACGCTCTGCGTGAGTGATGTTTTCATTGTTCATCTGTGCTTGAAGACGTTGTTGTGTGTTTTGTGGTCGAAGTGTTTGGAAGCTCGTCGATGTAAAAATAATGTGTCGTAGCAGCGCCACCTAATTCTGTCATTATCGCCAAAGCAGTGTCCTCGTCATGCAGACACCAGCTTTGGGTCAATGGATGATTGTCCTGATTGGATTTCGACGCTCTGTCGCTAAGCGGGGCTTGTTCACGGATGCATCTCCTTGGAATCATGTTCTCGCGTTTCGCCGTCCGTCTCGTGTGTCACACGCCTATGTAAAGACGATTGTTTTTGCACCAAGGACACTTACGAAGTGGCTTCTGTAATGCTGTATCTGAAATGGCTACATTGGTTCACAGAACGAGGAAAATCATATGACTGACTGACGGACAGCCCATCCCCACAGTGGGATCTTCTCACTGTGTTGCATGCAACTGTTACCCAAGTCTGTGGATTTTCTCGTCGTTCCAAAAGGCAACGTTGAAGTCGCTGACAGTAACGTTTCTGCAGATTTCCAGGCGACATTGCGAAGCGTTTCTGAGAAAAGGGGAAGAGCTCCGTTGTATTGTTATTTCTTCGACACTGCTGGAAGAGAAAGGTATATGAAGCACGTGGGCATTGACACTCGGTTGTCGTGCGCGATGACCTCGATATCTTTTCGGACTGGTTAGGGATCAATTTGCCTCACTCAAGGCAGCGGCAATCAAAGTAACCATAGGGGCTCAAGTGGGTCGTGGCAAACAACAAAGCCAACGCGCAAATTATCGAAAAATGAATTTGAGATTAAATAATATTCTGTAGTTTAACTAAAAAAACTACAACGATGGCGAGCTGCTACCAAGCTCTTGAGAGTCAAGAATCGCGATGAGAAAGTTCAAACAGTCTTCGTCGAGAGAGTACAAGGACGAGTCACTGTCTCCAGAAGTGTAGCTGTCGTCGACCGTCATCGCAGCGGGATGGTTGACCTGCGCTCCGGTCGAACGACTTGACGTACTCGGGGACATGCGCACGTTCGCCTTCAGACCTCGAGAAGCAAGAGCAGCAGCATCTTTGTCAGCTGCGCGTAGCTCGAAGAGGGCTTCGTCAATGCGGTGCTCGGAGCGCACGACTTTCTTGCGGTCCTTGCGGAGGCCACGAACGCGTCGCGCCACTTTCTCGTAGTACTTTTGCGCATGGGTCTGCACTTGACGCGCAGACCGTGTCCCGACAAGGTCCGCGATTGCCTTCCATGGTCCTTCCGGGAACGCCCTGAGCCCCACAAGAAACTTGTCGTGTTCTTCGGTTGTCCACACGCCGCGGCCAACGCGAGTGGCGTCGTTGGAGCTCTGAGCATTGTTCATTTGTGTACGAGGTATTGTTGCAATTCAGCTCCTCTTGGCTTGGAGAGTAATTGAGAAATGAGGAAAGCTGTGAGCATAGAACATATGTGAAAGCAACCGGTACGAACCCAAATGCCTCCGAGAGCGTTAGTCGATACTCGGAGCATAGTAACAGGACCCTGGATTCTGGTCCTCACTCAAGAACGACTGGACTACCGGTGCATCCTCACGTCACGCAGTGTCCAACGTGTCTCCCCGCTGCAACGAGAGACGCGCCGCTGTGCCCCCGTCTACCGCGTGCGGTTTCTTCAGCGCTGAGGGGGCGAGGATTGAAGCTTCGACTAAGCGCGTCGCCATAGAGCGTGGACGTCTGGTCTCATCCCCCATTTGGCAAGTCAAACGTGGGATCCGCAACCAAGGTATCACTTGAGAAATGGATTTTTCGTGGGTATTTTTACCTGTTTATCTACAATATGGATCAACAAATATCATGATACAGTATTGAGACATTATGGTTGATTTAGAATGATTGTAAATCGATATTCTTGCTAGAGAGGTTGAAATGGGCCATAAAACGTGCAGTTTTAGCCTGGATTTTCCTGGTCAAAATCGACTAATCGTAGAATCGCTGTTCGTTCACATGGCCATTTCATCGCGATTGTGGATACATCGGCGCACGCCTCGCACTCACACAACGCGTAATACAAATACTATTATAGTAGCAACAACAAGTGAACGCGATCGTCCGCTTCACATCATTCGCGCACTTGCGCAGAAGGCATTTCTTGCGACGATTAGCAAGCAGCCCAGATACGAAACAAGCGGCCATGATAAGGCTGAAGCTCGGGCGTGGGATGGCTTTGGTGGACGACTGCTAGAGTGAGAAGCCTGCACAAGTCATGGTCGCCAAAAGTTTAACTCAGTGTTCTTGGTTGGGTCCAAGAGAGCGAGTGTGCGGGTGTTTCAGAGGGGTATGGCAACCTAAACAACGTTCACCACTCAAGGGTTGCTCTGCTAGGGAACGGTCATGCTACAATCTTGTTTTGCTCTGAAACCTTCTGAGTCTGTACGTTAGTTCAGTGTAATTCGCTCTCGAAGTCATTGCTGACGTGATAACTCCACGTAGTCTATTCTTTCGATGGATTGAAACGGAAAGAGCCGTTTGATTTGCTTTGTTGCCAGCTAATCCGTTTTCTTTCACAGCGCAAAGCTTATTGGATGTGCAAGCGCAGCGTTCTCGCTGCCTTCTTGTTGGTTTCTCGCAAAAAGATAACAGAAAGCACCAAGAGCCTTCCTCTCGTGCGCGTCCCCTCGCTCCAGGGGAGAATGGGCGTTCGTGCTCTTATGTACCCTGTGATGCCTCGTTCAAAACCAAAGCCTTCATGCTTTTGTTCGCCTTATTCGTGAAAAAGCACGCTCCCTGGTAGTTGCACAAGACGCTCAAGCATGAAAGTAGCGTTGTGTTGGACCAGCGGTGCCGTGGCAGCCAGCGTTGCGCTTGGGTTTCTCTCCAATCTAGCGCCTACATCCGCGCACTCGTGGCTTGAATGCACGGATTACCGCATCGCCCCTGGCTCCACCGACGCCCGCGTGTGGAACCCGTCGCTTTGCCAGGGTCGAGCACGCTGCGGCCGGAAGCAAATGGACGTCAACTTTGGCATCGACACGGGCTTCAACGCGCACACGAGCACGAAATGTCAATGCGAGCGAGACGACGCGGAAAACAAAGGTACCAGGAAAGCGCCAGTTGCGTCCTACACCCCGGGGCAGCGAGTCTGTCTAGCGTACCCGCCCAAGAACCACGTCGCGGATAAAGACTGTACGAACGAGAACATTCCCGATGCTGGCGTGCGGATCACGCGCACGGCTTCCAATCCGACAACAGACGACCCCAGTACGTTTGTCAAGGACTACGAGCAGAGCAACGGCAAGCACGTGAACGGCCAGGTCGACTACAAGGGCTTCCAGAATTGCCCCAACTTCTGCCAAGACAAGGAGCACGCGCTGTGCACCATGTGCTTTGACCTGGAAAACGACATCGCACCTGGCGAGTACACGTTCAAGTGGATCTGGTCGTTCAATTCGGTAGACGATGTGTACATGTCGTGCTGGGAAGCGACTGTCGGGTCGAGCACTAGTAGTGGGGGTGACATTGGTGCAGCCGGCAATAATGGGAAGGACGACAAAGTTGGAAACGATGGGGAGAACGAACGCTCGGCAGGAGGCTCGCCATCGGTCACTCCAAGCTCCACAACCACACCAACGCCGATTCCAATCCCGACTCCAGAGGCTTCGTCAGCACCTGCCTCGAGCGACGAATTTGATCCTGATTGTGAGGAGGAGCTCGGCATGCCGGAGCCGCCGTCGTCCTCGAGTGGTGGCGAGGTCGGTGCGGAGGAGGACTGCGAGGAGGAACTGGATATGGCCGAGTCTTCAGAAGGCGGTGATGATTGTGATGACGCGCTTGAGATCCCAGATACGCCCGAACCGCCATCGAACGGTGAGAATGGCGAAGGGAACGATGATGAAGTGGGTGGAGAAGGCGAGTATGAACCAGCGGGCGAACAAGGGACGCCAGAGGAGGGAGGTGGTGAGGATTCTGACTGCTCGCTTGGACTCCCGATCGCGGGCAAATCAGAGAATGGCCACGGTCACAATTCGCCTCAGGGCCAAGATCCATACCCCGCAACGCCAGCTACTGACATTGGCGGTGAAGCCAATGATTACACCGAAGGAGCTGGGATGGGCGGTGGGCCCAGCGGGAGTGTCAAGGGCTCAGAGAGTGAGGACGGCAGTGATTGCCAGCACGCACTCCCGATCGCAAACACCCCGGAGGAGAATCCTGTCCCTCAGCATTCCGACAATGGCAGTGCGCCTCAGGGCCTCAAAGCATATTATCCCGAGACGACAACAGTTAATCAGATTGGCGCTAAGGTCAGTGGCGACACTGAGTCAAAAGTTACCACTGACGTTGTCGACCTTGCAATGCCAAACCAAGGCAGTTTGACTCTGGATGAAGACGTAACCTCGACGCTAGCACCCACTCCAGACCCCAACGCAAGTGGCGACGACGAGAACGGCGACGATGAAGATTGTGCGAATGCAAATCCCCTTCCCTACGCCTACGGCTCGAAGGATAATGATACGGACAAGAAGTCGCCCGAGCCAACGACCCCTACAGTTGGTGGTGATGCCGATGGTCATGACCATCAGCATCGCGACCAGAAGTCCCCAGATGGAGACTATCCGCACGCTTACTCGTTCAACAACGGAGCTGACTACAATGGCGGCGTGGTGCACCCCGACCTCAGCAAACAGACCCCGTAGCTGCTTCCTCTTGCGCGCTCATGTATATGTATGTCTGCATCCCAGTGTGAGTGTTCTCATGCACTTTAGTATAAGATCAATGTGGTTTGACAAAAGGGTCTCTTTTTCTTCATCTGAATGACTTTTTGCCAACGAGCGTTCAAGGATGAATAAAGAAAGATGCGCAAATGCAACTATTTGCAACTCGGGCAATGTACTTTCTATGCTAATGCATAATCCCAAATGGCACAACAGGAACAAACACTGTCATCGACACCAAGATTTGAAAATGCAACAAGACTACATTGGTATTCGAGACTTAGAGCAGCTTCCGTTTGCTGCTTACAATCACAACAGTATGCATCGAACGTAGTGCGTGGTAGTCGGGTATAATAGCGACTTAGGCTTGCTGGACAGGCGTCTCCACTTCGACGTACTGTGGGGACATGCCCTGCTTCTGGCCACCCTTGTGGAAGAGGTACTCGATGTCTTCCAACAGGATTCCCTTGGTCTCAGGGCAAAAGAAGTACACGAACGCGCCCGAGATACAGCAAGTGCCCGCGAACAAGAAGAACACGCCGTTGATGTTCAAGTCTGGGAAGAGCTTCACCACGTACGTCATGGCCACACCCATGAGCCAGTTGGCCATGGTTGAGAGCGACACGGCCTTGGCGCGAACCTTCATCGGGAAGATCTCGGCTGGGTAGATCCAGCACACTGGACCCCACGAGATGGCAAAGTTGAACACGAAGAACGCCGTGCCGACCACGATGATCCAGCCAGCACCCTTGGGGCAGCCGGCATCATCGACATTACCATCACAACTGGCCGTGAACACGATCGCAGCCAGCAAGTGACCGAGCACCATGCCGACGGCGCCGAGCAGCAACAACTGACGGCGACCCGTGGTGTCGACCCATCGCATCGCTGGGATCGTACTGAGGAAGTTCACACCCGACAGCATCAGCACCGACTCCGCACCAGCGCCCGTCACATCCTTGAAAATCAGACCACCGTACGAGAAGATTGGGTTGATACCAGTCGCTTGTTGCAACACTTGAAGGAACATGGCAATAATCACACGCTTCAAGATCGATGGCTCGAGGAGATCCTTGTAGCTGGTCTCCGTGCCTTCTTCAGCGAGCTGGGAGGCAATCAATTCGAACTCGACGTGCACGTTCTCGGTCTGACGGAGCTTCTTGAGACTGTCCATCGCAGCGTCCTTGCCCTTGTGCTGCAACAACCAACGTGGGCTCTCTGGCACGAAGAAGATACCGCAAATCACAACAATTAGGAGGGATCATAGGCCACGGCGTTGGTGATACGCCAGCCTTCGTCCACGTGCTCAACACCAATGTTGACGCAGTTGGCAAGGAAGAGACCGATCACGACCGTCATTTGCATGAAACCAGCGAAGAAACCACGGAACTCCTTTGGCGCCATCTCGGCACCGAACAGCGGCAGCGAGAACGACGAGTTGCCGACACCCACACCCTGGATGATACGCGCAATGTACATCAACCCGTGCTTGTGTGCTGGGTTGAACGACACCCAGCACGTGCCGATGACGAAGAGCACGCCAGCCGTGAAGATCGTGTAGCGACGGCCGAGCTTGTCAGCAACGATACCACCGAGCAAGGCACCGAAGATGCAACCGATGTTGTACGCCATGTTGTACCAAAGCGTGAAGTCCGTCCACTGGTTTGGCAAGTCCGACGCGCTGCTCGTGCACTGACCGTACGTGAATCCATGCCAGCCGACGCAGTAGTCTTCCAGGAACGAGTCCATGATGAGCACACTACTCGTCACACCTTGATCATACCCGAAGAAGAGACCACCGAGCGAGGCGAAGACGCACACGATGATGGCGTACGTCTTGGAGCCCTCCGTGGGGGCGTCATGATCCAAATTGTTTTTCACGTTCACAACCACACCTCCAGCCATCTTTTCGAGCTTGAGACTTGAGAACTGGAAAGGAGATTCAGGAATGAGCTCTTGGGACCAAAGGCAACGCCAACAACCGAGTCAAGGCAAGGGCGCTCGTTCAGCGGCGACACTCAATACAGTGTCAATTCTTATTTATTCTTAGTTGATCCCTGAATCAAGTGAAGACCAGCCGGTCAGTCAGTCAGACTCGTCGGTGTCCATTTGTCACGTTGAACTTGAGGCAACTTGAACTAAGTACTAATAATCGCCGCTGTTATTATTAATCCGCACCACTCGCAGGCCTTTGCGTGCACAGGCGGGAGTGCTCCCCCGCGACTTGATTTATTTTCGCCTGGTGGTGCGTGAACATGCAAGACAACATCATGACAGGCTCAAAAGTGTAGGTTGCGTCACAAAAACCTCGCATGTGCGAAAACAGGCGGTAGTATCGGCTCAAACTTCAAAGACGTAGAGAAAGAGCTGCAGTCAATCAGCACGCACATAATAGACCACACGGTTGTTTCACACGCGGTCCAGGTCTCTGTATCGGGGTGAGTCTGCCGCTGGAATTCAGAAATAAATCAAGCAGCTTCAACTCGCTCCTGCCGACGTCACTCACTGCACAAGCTGCTCGTCTTGTTTACGTGAGGTGGGCTGCAAGGTTGATTCAAGTTCTCTCTTTTTTCTTTACTCTAGATTGGGGTGGCAACTTCAGATTTTGGTCGTGCATTTGGAAGAACTTCTCTCCGAATCCCCCTTCATTTGCGCGTGAGAAGAAATTTGTCCATATACCCCGTACTTTCATTTCTACAGTGTACTTTTATACATTTTAATCGCATCCAGTGTCACTACGTATCATTTGTAACGTACCATATATCCATTTCTGCAGGCTGCTGACATATGTAGCTCCTGAGTCGGGCTTTGCCCTTTCTCTCGACGCCTATTACACTCATCGTTCGCGGAACTTCAACCGAAGTCCTGATCCCAGAAGTGGGAGTCTGAGATTCTGCAAAGCGCTGGTCAAAAGGAAGAGCTGCGGTCGGTGGCCAGTGTCGTCCGTTGAGCGTTGAGAGCGCTCGAGCGCCCTACTCACGAGCATGAGGCAGTGGCGTCGAACACCACGAAAAAGCAGAGCTGTCGACCAGAGGAGGTTACTGAAGCGCTTGCCGCAGTCATAATCCTCGGTGGTATGAACACACCTTCAGCCATAATCTGCGGTGCTGCCCGGTGAGCACGCGCGCGCACACACAACAACAACGAAGCGCTCATCTGACGCGAGAAAGAGGTCCGGAGCCCAGATGCACAAAAAACGATGATGATGACGCCAAAGAGCAAAGTTGGTTTATTTTTCTCTGGTCCAGGTAATGGGTAAGTACCATTTGTGATTACGCTCGGTAAATGGCGCAATCCCGCTTTTAGTGGGGTGGAGCAATCGTTTTTCAAGGATTTCGCGTGGGAGAAATAGGGTCAAACGACCTTCAGCAGCTTGAAAGCATGGAAATCTAGCTGTTCATGATAGCCCAAGTCTACTCAAGTCGCTCGCGGCATCACTCACATCAGCCATGAAGCTACACTAAACCGCAATTTTTGCTGTGCTTGTATCACTTGCATCGTAGGATAGCACACGAACTCTGAGTAGTTGGTTGCTATGTGGTTTTTAAAGGATGGCTCGCCTTAATACAGCTTAGCACCAACTGCCGCTTCAAAGTCCATCATAAACGTTGAGCCCCAATGTCCTCAAATTAAACATTAGGGCATCCGCACCAAATACGAATTCCAGCCAATCATATTGTACTGAACCATGTTTCCAACCAATCACAGGGACCTGAGTCCATGTGGCGAAAACACTCTGATATACTGGGTCTACTGTACGAAGTTGCTGTTATATCAGGAAGAGCATGCATTCGCCCGCTGGTTAATACCGGTATCAACCATTTATGACTCTTAGCTCACTTTCTCCATCAGGTAAGTAGCCGGCCTCTGTTTTTTCAGGTTCGTGTACAGTAATGCTGCCACTTTTCTCAGGCATTTTCACAAATGCCTCGGGTGTTTTGGGGTCATACTCAAGTCTTCGTGCATTTGGCCCAGACGATGATTACGACACGGGATCGGCTCGATCCTGTCGTGCCCATCTGCATAAAAAACGTGGTCGCATCCCGAGCCTCGATGCTTTGGCGTCATCTGCTCTGCTAGAGGATTTGTGTGAAGCCTGTCGACAGGAATTAAGGTGGCGTCGGGTTCAACGCTTGCGGTCGTTCTGCTGAAAATTATCTATCTATACGTAATGTGAGGTAACTGCAACCTGTTAAAAATATTACATCATATTTAGAAATAATTATGTACTTTCAGGAGGGCTTTAGCTAGGGGTATTACTGCTTTCGCCACTTTAATCCGCCAGAGACAAAGAAGACCTGTTGCAACAAGAGACGGTCTTTAATTTGGCCGAATTAATTCCGCTGGCTCAAGCAAGTGCCATGCTTAAAATGCGCAAAATCGAGCGGCTGATTAATACCTTACGAACTGCCGATTAACGCGTGCTGCACCACGCACACAGTGGCTGTAAAAGATCGAGCGATCCACAATCCTAGGCATTTTCCAAGCCTGGAGTTCTTAACAATGCATGAAGGCACCAAATCTTCACGTTCCCTGCAGTCACTTAGAGTTCCTGTTTCTGTCTTCAATAATGTGTCCATGTCATGTCATAGAATACAAAATGCGGTAACCCCAAGGCTAACATCACGCTCGCCGATTCAAGCATTTCAATTCTGCCACGGTGTCAGGCACTTCTGCGCATTTGCCACAGCGATGACTTTCTTCAGAATCTGTCTGGGCGTGTTCATGATGATGCTTGTAAGGATGCCTGCACCGCGTGCGCACATCGAAGCAACCGCCCCGCACACTGAGCGCAGCCACGAATGTGGACGACAGCGGCACCGTTTTCAAAAAGATTCGTACCACCGCACACGTCATGTCCCGCACGCGTGCAATAAGTTTAAGCGTCCACGGCGAAGCCCCTGAGTCACCATGGATGGCTGCGCATGGCGCCTCCGCATTCTCAACAAAATTCCACGCGTGTTGATGACAAAAGCGCCAGCGCCAATCTCCATTTGGATCGGTGTTGGAAACGACGC
Organism: Globisporangium ultimum DAOM BR144; assembly: GCA_000143045.1. Lineage (NCBI taxonomy): Eukaryota > Oomycota > Peronosporomycetes > Pythiales > Pythiaceae > Globisporangium > Globisporangium ultimum. The sequence continues at coordinate 265,586 of GL376599.1, read as the reverse complement.
AAACAGCGCCATAATCATTTACAAGTACCGGTATGTCATACCGGTAGGTAATCGGCATTTTGCCGGACTTCTAAATAATTGAAACCGGTACTACGGCAATATATCATACCGGTATCATACCGGACTTCTAAATGAGTAGCCTTGGTGCCAATCCGACAAACAAAATGGTCTCTAAAAGGCGGCCGAAGTATGTGCTGGTGTACGGGTCTTTATAAGGACGTACGAAGCAACGCATCGCGTCGCTGCAGGTTCGATATATGCTCAGTAAGGCAGCTGCAGCGCTGCGGTCAGGTCCTGCGTTGTAATTGATCCAGCTGCACCAAGGGAAGTCAGCACCAGACCCCAGGACGCCACGAACGCGGAGCCCTGACACATCGTGACGCTATAGGAGACCAGTAGTCGCTGCGCACACATCAGCCACCCATCCCGCTGGGCGCTGAGCGTTGAGCGCTGTTTGGTCGTGAGTGAATCGCACCCGGTCCACACGCGACACACTGGTAATGGCTGTCAAGATGGAACGCGCGAGCGCCATTTTCTGGAATCCGCGTGAGCACATTGGGATGACCCTTCGTCGTTGAAACCGCGCCAATGGAGAAGAAGGTGCCAGCGGCCAAGAGTCGTAATCTCGACAACACGATGGCGGCGATGCTGTAGTTTCATGTATAAGGAGTACGATGAAGCTCGTGTGTTTTGACGCGCGCAAGGGGAGAGAGAACGAATTGGTGAGACGAGAACAGTACGAGTGGGAGTCAATGGAGCTGCAGAGCAGCACAAGCCGAGGATATGAGGAGTCCAGAATCAAGGACACCACGTTTGATGCCGAATTGGCCACGTGTCGTGTAAGCGGCGATCAGGAGCTACAAATTCAGCACGACTTCGGGAAAACAACTACATGAAAATGAAGGAAAAAAAGACAAGGCGGACAACAACGATGGCAAGCGAAGTTTCGAGTCGTGAATCGTCGCTGCTACATTTGGCGACGGAAACTATGTCCGTAGTGGTGGAGAAGACGTCGCGCAGTAATTTACCAATATGCAGTGCGGGTGTGGTTCAAAGGATGTTGCAGCGCATGAGCTAGGTACCTTCTCTTGACGTACACTCTCATCCAGCTGCCGAGGCTGACAATGTTGCATAGTACCATTGCGTAGGTCTCGTTCAAGTTCCCAGTGCTGCAACTTGGATGCTTTCGACGCCTACGCATTGGAGAGAGCTTCTGGATGAAATGCGGGATCGAGCCCACGATCTCATCGACTTCGAGGTAGGTTTCGTGGTATTCATGCCTGAAATACTCACCAGCACTTCCGGTTATCTAGCGCTCCAAGATCATTGCGACAACCGATATCGTCGCCAGCATTTTCTGACATGTCTTCTTTGGTCCCAGCATCAACCTCAGTAGCTGTTTGTCGGCTTGGAGGAATATGGATCCAGCCTCATTTGATTTCAAGTTGCCACCGGTTGAGCCTGTTGCAAGTCCATTCGCACAGGAGTTCACCGTCATTATTCGTTGCTGCTGGCAACGCTCAACCAGGTGAGATTGTTGGACCTGTTATCCCTATTGAAGCAATTACCGAACTGATCTTTTCCTTTTACAGGATTCTTGCTCAATCAATGCTCCAAAACGAGAATGGGTGATGTGACCAGAAACGACGATTGTGTGCTGCTTCATTGTGAAGCCTTTGTCGCGACGAGGAAAGACGGTCAGGCTGAAGCGCGCGGTTAATAGAAGCAATTGTCCGTGAAGGTGGCAGAGGATGCGAACGTGTACAGACTCAGAGAGGCCGCCAATTTGCTCCATGCGATTGGTTTCTACCTCGTCAGGACGAGAGACGATGCATCTTTGGATGACAAGAACGAGTACCTCTTGCGTACGATTATCGGAAGGCGGTCACGTCAAGAGTCAGGAGAGGACTCGTTAGGTGCAACCTGCCGATGCAAACCCACACTTTGGAAATAGCTTCAGTCCAACGTGCAAAGATATTCGCATCACGATCGATTTTCCAGTAGAAGCGCAATCAAGTCTTGTCAGCAGTGTGTCGGCAGGCGTGAACGGTAAGAGCGATGGGCATGCAAATCATGGGGGACGAGTGCTTTCGTAATGATGGTTGCTTGTTATTTGCATAGCATGAGACTCAAACCGAAAAGCAAGCCCTTGACCTCAAGATCTACCTACCGACGCTGCAGTATGTCGACTCGCGTGACTGGAGGTCGCGGGTGTTTATCCTCCTGGTGGAGTTTCTTGAGTCCAAGTGTGTTCATGTCGTCGTCGTTGGCCGCCAGTATCATCGCTGCTGTGGCAGCCTTCAGTGTCTTTGTCGCCTCCTGGTACTTGGTGCAGACAGAGTTGCGTTTTTGGGTCAACACGTTCACGGCTTCGGCGAATCGCGCGCCGCGCGCACCCAAGCGAGCCACTTGCGCGGTCAATGCGTTCGCGAGCGACCGGTAGGCGTCACCGCGGTACTGGAGGTTCTCATACTGCTCACATAGGCGCACGAGCGTGTCGCACTCGGCGAGCCGCTGCTCAATGTCGATGGACGAGTCCGGGAACTCGTACGTGCTCACGACATGGCGCTGCGCGATAATTTGCTGGTTCTTGTCGCCGAGTTCGATGGCAAGCGCGCGTTGGCGCAGGAAAATGTGGAGCGGGTTGTTCTCCTTGATGTCCAGGAGCTCCTTGAATTCGCCCTTCTGGTCTGTGACCCGGAGCTCTTTCATGGCAATGCCGAGCCCAGAGTACGCCATCATCTGGTCGGCTTTGTTCTGCAGTACGCTCGCGATCTCGAGTACCTCGCGCCAGAGCGGAATCGCGTCGTGGTACCTCTGGGTCGAGTTGTAAACGAGCGCCAGATTCCGCATGGCGCGCAGTTGTGCATGGATATCTTCGTGCTTGAGCGCCATCTCTAGGTCGCATTGATGCGATTCCTTGGCCAGCTCAAATTTGCCCTCGACGAGCTGCGTGCAGCCCATGTAACTGAGTAGAAAGCCCTGGATCTTGATTACTTCAGTAGCCTGAATCGCTTGTATGCTGGTGGTCTTGCTCGTAGCGGTCGTCGTCGATCCAGTCTTGACTTTGTGCTGCTCTGGATACAAAATTTCCTGCAACCGCTGCAGTGCGATCGAGAATTCGGCCTCCGCCGTGTGGAACTCGCCAGCGTAATACTCGGCTTCGCCGCGGCAGCCGTGCGCGAGGACTTGGAGCACGGGATCTTGTCTCGGAAGCACATCCACAAGGGTCTCGGTTTGCAGAAAGCAGTCTTTCGCCGTCGTAAGCACCTGGTCTGGAATCAGTTTCTTGGACGAGGAATGCCGAACAGTGTTGCTTCTGTTGCTATCCTTCGCCTTGGCGGCTACAATGTCTTCGCCAGATCCGACAGGTGCTGGTGATCGTTGTAAGGGACTGTTGTCCAGAGTTTGACTGCTCTCCGGTAGTTCGACGCTGGTCTCTAATTTGGAGAGCACGAGTCCAAGATGATACTTGACTACAGCTTGATGCTGGAAATCCTGAATCTCGTTGGTCGCTCGAAACGCCGTGAGAAGGTGGTGCAGCGCGGTCGAAAACTCGCGCCGTTCAAAGCAAAGAAGCGCGAGGTTGTTGTGGGTTCGAGACTGCAGCGTGCTGTCCTGGATCTCGTCGGCGAGTCGAGCAGCCTGTTTGGCGAATTCCATTGCTTGCTCATCTTCTCCCTTGCCCTTCCAGCAGCTCGAGAGCACTACCGTGGCGATCAGGAAACTCAGGTTAATTAGTGACGAGCTGTGGACAAGAAAGAAGCATGCAAGGAATATGGGCGCCACGTACAACTGAGAGCTGTGATTTTGGCGCGGATGGTGTCGACTCCGTCTTCTTCGTCTTCTTTACCCTGGCTCGAAAGGGTCACTTCAATCACTGACGACGCCGCATGGATCGCGTCGTCAATGTTGCCTTTGGCATGAAGAAAGAGTGCGTAGTTGGCCGTTAGCACTTTGTCGAGCTGGTTCTGTGACGATGCCATTGAATCACCATTGTCGTCGCCAGATGATGACTCGGCGTGGTCCAACTGCTCCGACTGGAGAGCTCGGCTGAGCTTTTTCGCATCCAAGAGGCACTCCATCGCTTGAACGCTATCCCCAGCACCAAAGTACATGGTCGAGAGGTTGTTGAGCACATTCTCCTTGAGTGCGCGTTCGGTCGGGCTTAGAATTGAAGTCGCGTCTGTGGGTAGTTGATTTGGCACTGGCGACTCGCCTGACATCGTTTTCGAGGCTGCTCGCGTCAGTGCAGCATTGGCTGGCGGTCGAGAGCCGTTGCCTGAGCTCTTTATCTTTGTCTCACGAGCATTGAGCCAATCCAACACTTTGTGGTAGTACACCGTCGCGAGCTTGTACTCTTGATGCTGACCGCAAAGATCTGCGATCTCGTAATGCAAGCGCATGGTCTGGTGCTGCAATCGTTTTCCAGTTGTCGTCTTGTCCCCATTGCTGGTACCAGTATTGCTGTTTGTGCTGTCGTCAATGAGAGTGGAAGAAGATGACGACGGAGAAGGCGCTGTGGTGGTGCTGGCGGAGGGCGTACTGAGAGTTGCTTCGAGCGCCTTCAGGTCGGCGTCGAGGTTGTCGAATCGCTCGTGGAAGAGTTGTTGACGTTGCAAAATGCGACCTTTCTCCATCGCTTTCGCTTGAGTGGAAAATAAATGCAGACAAAATGGACTCACACGACGTCCGTTTCACACAGCAACGAGAAAGAAGCAGCAAGCATAAAATTAGGGAATGCCCAATTGCTGACACATCTGTCAACAATGACTTCATTAGTGCTATCGTAGTCGCTATCACTGCAAAATATTCTATTGTTTGACGTCGCACACGATGAAATGTATATTAGACCTTGAGTATTGCTTTTTTACATCTGCGACCCAATTGTTTCTCCTTCGTCATGATACACCGCTGGAAGAGGAGCCCTTTTGAAAGTTTGACAAGATCAGTTGATATGCGGTCGAAACAAGCCAAAGTTGAGTCAGGTCTGGCACTTGACACAGAATTACGTGGTAAATGGAGATTCCTTTAATGTGTGCAACCGGATACACCAAGGACGCGACATCGTGTTTTTGTGCGTCTCTGGATTTCTCGGGAGCACATCACACGAACTTTCTTCCTTCCCTATTATTTGTACGAAATAAACAACAAAATATATGCTGCATGGCTAAGATATCAGACGACACGGTATGAGCTTCAGACACCGAAGTCTGCCATAATGACACAATCTGGTGACTTCAAAGGCGGCACGAGAAACCCCATGGTCTGTAGCGGTGCTCTCCTGAGTACAAGGCAAGCACGAGGGACGACGCTGTGTGAGCTCTTCCGTCGCATCTGCTCTCGAACGTTCGAGGCCGCCGCCTTTGCGTCAGGACTGTGGTTGAAGTTTGTCCTTTGTACGCTGCAGAGAAAGGACGGCAAAGCAGCCCGACTCAGCTGATATGTCAGTAACCTGTATAGAAGCATATGTGATACCGTGCCACTATTTGGTATCATGATTTTTTGCAAGTATTTTTGTTAGCATGATACTCTATAACTGGATATTGCGAGCACATGAGTCAGTGAGCCGCTTGCACAAATGGAAGGGATTCCGGAGATGAGACTTTCAAATGCACTGCGGAAAGCTGAAGTTGCCATCTTTGAGCACAAAAAGACACCAATCAGGTCACATCGTCCGCAACAGGAGACCGCAAATGACCCCGCACCCGGCATTTTGCGGTGACGAGACTGACGAGCGAGTTGAAGCTCCTTGATTTATTTCTGAATTTCCAGTGCTGGTGGACTCATTCCGGTCTCCGTCGTTCCCCCAGAAGAGAGAGAGATAGAGAGAGAGAGAGGGAGAGAGCAGCCGAGCCTCTGAATGGACCGCTTCTGTGCGCGGTCTGTCATGTCGAGACTCTCGCCTTTCTCTACGTCTTTGAAGTTTTCTGCTGTTTCAGATGTGTGAGATTTTGTGACGCCGTCATACCTACACTTTTCTGTCATGTCGTTGTTTTCACTGCACGCCGCACCTGAGCCGGTGAGGGAGGCGGAAATAAATCAAGTTGAGAAGGAGCTTATCGCACTCGGACGGGACGCGGACTCTGATAAGTTCAAGTTGCCCCAGGTTCAACACGACCACACGCAATGGCACCTCGGAACTTACGAGTGTCCTCGGCTGAACTTTGCCAGTAGTCCCCGGCAGCTCATTCCTGAATCTCCTTTCCAGTTCTCAAGTCTCAAGCTCGAAAAGATGGCTGGAGGTGTGGTTGTGAACGTGAAAAACAATTTGGATCATGACGCCCCCACGGAGGGCTCCAAGACGTACGCCATCATCGTGTGCGTCTTCGCCTCGCTCGGTGGTCTCTTCTTCGGTTATGACCAAGGTGTGACCAGCAGCGTGCTCATCATGAATTCGTTCCTCGACGACTTCTGCGTCGGCTGGCACGGATTCACGCACGATCAGTGCACGAGCAGCGCGTCGGACTTGCCAGACCAGTGGACGACCTTCACGCTTTGGTACAACATGGCGTATAACATCGGTTGCATCTTCGGTGCCTTGCTCGGTGGTATCGTTGCTGACAAGCTCGGCCGTCGCTACACGATCTTCACGGCTGGCGTGCTCTTCGTCATCGGCACGTGCTGGGTGTCGTTCAACCCAGCACACAAGCACGGGTTGATGTACATTGCGCGTATCATTCAGGGTGTGGGTGTCGGCAACTCGTCGTTCTCGCTGCCGCTGTTCGGTGCCGAGATGGCGCCAAAGGAGTTCCGTGGTTTCTTCGCTGGTTTCATGCAAATGACGGTCGTGATCGGTCTCTTCCTTGCCAACTGCGTCAACATTGGTGTTGAGCACGTGGACGAAGGCTGGCGTATCACCAACGCCGTGGCCATGATCCCTCCGATCATCGTGATCTGCGGTATCTTCTTCGTGCCAGAGAGCCCACGTTGGTTGTTGCAGCACAAGGGCAAGGACGCTGCGATGGACAGTCTCAAGAAGCTCCGTCAGACCGAGAACGTGCACGTCGAGTTCGAATTGATTGCCTCCCAGCTCGCTGAAGAAGGCACGGAGACCAGCTACAAGGATCTCCTCGAGCCATCGATCTTGAAGCGTGTGATTATTGCCATGTTCCTTCAAGTGTTGCAACAAGCGACTGGTATCAACCCAATCTTCTCGTACGGTGGTCTGATTTTCAAGGATGTGACGAACGCCGGTGCGACATCGGTATTGCTCCTTTCCGGTGTGAACTTCCTCAGTACGATCCCAGCGATGCGATGGGTCGACACCACGGGTCGCCGTCAGTTGTTGCTGCTCGGTGCCGTCGGCATGGTGCTCGGTCACTTGCTGGCTGCGATCGTGTTCACGGCCAGTTGTGATGGTAATGTCGACGACTCTGGCTGCCCCAAGGGTGCTGGCTGGATCATCGTGGTCGGCACGGCGTTCTTCGTGTTCAACTTTGCCATCTCGTGGGGTCCAGTGTGCTGGATCTACCCAGCCGAGATCTTCCCGATGAAGGTTCGCGCCAAGGCCGTGTCGCTCTCAACCATGGCCAACTGGCTCATGGGTGTGGCCATGACGTACGTGGTGAAGCTCTTCCCGCACTTGAACATCAACGGCGTGTTCTTCTTGTTCGCCGGTACCTGTTTGATCTCGGGCACGTTCGTGTACTTCTTTTGCCCTGAGACCAAGGGAATCCTGTTGGAAGACATCGAGTACCTCTTCCACAAGGGTGGCCAGAAGCAGGGCATGTCCCCACAGTACGTCGAAGTGGAGACGCCTGTCCAGCAAGCCTAAGTCGCTATTATACCCGACTATAGCGTACTACTTACTTAGGATTGTCGTAGCGAGTAAGTAAGTTTGATGCATATTGTCTTGATTGTACGCAGCAAACAGAAGCTGCTAAGATCGTAGGGCTTCAACAACAATAATGTAGCCATGTTGCAATTCCCAATACGTACCGTATCTACTCTCAAAAGGGGTTGCATATCAAGAAAAAAATACGATAGTACCTCATGAGTTCACAGTCAGTCTTTATTTCATGAAAGGGGCCGATTTGCAAATTTGGAAGTTACCCCTAATAGTGCGCTCTCTGTGGAACCGTCGTGAGACGCGGGACATGAAAGGACGCGGACGAGCGAGCGACTTCCGAGCGACAGCATTGCCGAACGCACTCTGCTTTTGCCCATAGCGGCGCCTATAGACGCTGATCTTGTTGCCAGTACTGCATTCTCTCGCTCAAGGCCATGCGATTCCAACACTCGCAGCTGCCGACCAACCACCACACGGAGCTCGTGAGCACGTGCTGCTGGACGCCCGAGAACAACGCGATCACGTGCAGTGATGACAACACGATCGTGCGCTGGCGCATGGACGGCGAGGTGAGCGGCAAAGTCGCGAGCATGGAGGCCTTCGTGACGACCATTGACTGGGTACCCTCGGTCGGCAAGCAGGCGGCCGACACGTTTGCCGTCTCGTGCACGGATGGGACGTTCCGCTTGATGTCGAAGACTGGGCGAGAGGAGAAGAAAGTGCAAGCATGTGACGGCGCTGTGATCGTGCTGAAGTGGAACTATGATGGCACGGCGCTTGTGACTGCTGGAGAAGACGGCACGATCAAAATCTGGTCACGCAGTGGGAACCTGCGCTCGACACTGGCGTCCACGGGACGATCCATTTACGCCGTGTGCTGGGGGCCGGACAATGACCAACTGCTGTTCACGAACGGCGTAAATCTCGTAATCAAGACTGTTCAGGTCGGGCGGAAAGATATCCTCTGGAAAGCCCACGACGGCGCTATCCTCTGCATCGACTGGAATCCGATCAACAATCGCATTATCTCGGGCGGCGAAGACCGAATCTTCCGTGTCTGGGACGCGTTTGGACGCCAGTTGTACCAAAGTCCAGCAGGCGAGCATGTGATCACTTCCATCGCATGGTGCCCGAATGGCGGCACGTTCGCGGTTGGATCGTACAACATGCTTCGTCTTTGTGATAAGACCGGGTGGTCGTACTGCCGAGAACGGCCAAAGTGCGGCTCGCTCATGGACATCGCGTGGGCTTCCGACAGCACGCAACTTGTTGCTGCGGGTGGCAACGGCGCCACGGTATTTGCGCAGGTCATTGAGCGTGTGGTGACGTGGAATAAGATCGAAATCAAGCTCGTGGATCCACGCAAGATTCACGTGCATGATGTAATGAACGAGACCCTCGAGGAGATCGACTTTGTGCGCGACCGCGTAATCGAAATGTCGTTCGGCTTCGGCTTTTTGATCGTGTGCACGGCGACGCAGTGCTTTATCTACAATTCGCAGAACTGGAACACGCCTCATATCTTTGATCTTCGAGCGACTGTCAACTTGATCATCCAAAGCGAATGCCATTTCATCACCGTCGACAATTTCAACGGCATCCAAGTGTACTCATACGAAGGCAAGTCCATCAGCAGCCCCAAATTCCCCGGTATGCACGTGCAATTCCTGAACAGCATGACCATTTCGCTGAGCACTGACACGCTCTCCATTTTGGACCATTCCGACCGGAAAACGATTCGATCATTTGATATCAACACCGGCAAGCAACTGCCGATCGCACTGGTTCATTCACTCGAGATTTACGAACTGGCGCTGAGTCATTACGGCCCCACCGAAGACCGCAAGCTCTTCTTCATTGACCGGAATCGCGACCTATACATTGCCCGGTTGTCGTCGAAAGGGAACTACAAGCTTCAGGCGCAAGTGGACTCAGCGGCATGGAACAATTCGTCCGAGATTCTGATCGCAATCGCCGATTCCAAGCTGATGACGTGGATGTACCCGAACATGGTGTACGTTGACCGTACGCTGTTGAACGACGTGATTGATTCGCGAGATGGAGCAAACTTCTTGAAAATGTCCTCGATCACGACTTTTGTCGGTTCGAACGTGACGGTACGACGCGCCGATGGGACGATCTTGGCGGCGAGCATCACTCCATACCCGTCTCTCTTGTACGAATTCACCAAGTCGGCCGACTGGGATAAAGCTGTTCGGTTGTGTCGATTCGTCAAAAGCAAGAACCTCTGGACGTGCCTTGCAGGAATGGCACTGCACCGCCGTCACCTTGAAACAGCGGAGATCGCTCTCGCTGCGATCGACTGCGTCGACAAGCTTTACTTCGTGCTGTACGTGAAAAACATCGTCTCCGAAGAGCGTCGCAATGCCGAACTCGCACTCTACTCTGGCAACATCGAAGAAGCCGAATCGATTCTCCTGCAGGCGCACCCAAAGCCCCTCATCTATCGCGCGATCAAGATGAATGTCCGACTTTTCCGCTGGGAGCGAGCGCTCGATCTCGCGATCAAGCACACAACGGACGCTGGAACGCACGTGGACTCAGTGCTGGCGTACCGCGAACGCTTCCTGGCGGCCAACAAACTGCAGGAGATCAACAAAAAGTTTCTGCAATACGCGAAACAGGTCGCGATCGACTGGGAGACGATCTCCAAGAAAAAAGAACTCGAGCGCGAAAAGGAGCAGCAGAGCAGTGCTGGACGACGAAAGTAGTGAGCTCATTCAAACCCAGTAAGGTGCGCAGACATAAAGAGCAAAACACAAAATATGCATAACCCAGTAGGCAAGCGCTGGAAACGCACAAAAGTACTCACATAACCAACTTGATTTCTCTGTTTTTCTTCTTCTGCCTGTTTGCAATTACCTTTCTCCTTTTTTCTGCTTCTTTATGTTGCCTTCTACTTGAATACTCGTTTTCCGTATAAACAGCCTCGCATCGGTCGATTCGATCAGCAATTACAGGACTCGGCAGTCGCTTCTTTCGGCGCAGGCGCCGCCGTGAGTTTAATATCAATCACTATATCACAAACGCACAAGCCAAGTTAGTATCCAAATGCCCTCACATCTCAACAACAGCAGCAAAACGTACGGTTGGAGTCGCCGCTGATGGCCGTGTTCTCCATCCCCGGCAGCACGGTCGCGAGCTTGCGGAAGAGCGCCTTGATGTTGTATCCGGCCTTGGCACTCGTCTCGATGAACATGACGTTCTCCTCTTTCGCCTTGTCCGAGCCTTCCTCGATCGACACCTGTCGCCGCTCCGAGATATCGGTCTTGTTCCCGACTAACATGATCACTACGTCCTGTCCGCGTTCTGTCCGCACGTCTTCAATCCACTTGGACGTGTTCAAAAACGACGCGCGATCTATTGTTTTATCCCACCAACCATAGATAAATGCACCCAGTAATCCATTAGCAATTCGACATATTTTCATTGCCAGTCCATGCGGTCGCATATAAACCGTACTTGTGATATCGTACACCACGACGGCGACCGACGAATCGCGAATATAACTAGGAATCAAACTGCGGAAGCGTCTAGATATTCACACATACATACACACATTCGAATCTCCATCAAGATGTTCATACGACATAGGAGAACGAACAAGCACAAGCAAGCAAACCCACTCTTGGCCGGCGGTATCCCAGAGTTGCAAACGCACGGTGCGGTCTTCCATGTACATGGTCTTGGACAGGAAGTCAATGCCGATCGTAGCCTGGTACGCGTTGTCGAACGTGTCGTACATGAAGCGCGTGATCATGGACGTCTTGCCCACGCCCTGATCGCCCAGGAATACCAGCTTGTACTTGGCGAGCGGCGCGATTTGCGGCACGCTCACAGTATTCGCCACGACGCCCGCGTCTGCGCCTCCGCTCTCCTGCGTCTCCGCCGCCGTGCTCGCCGGTGCCTTCTCCTCCGCCATGCTGCCGCTGCTGCTCCGTTTTAGTTTCCCTCTCGTTCCTTCCCCCTGTGACTACGCGTACAAGCCCGCGTCTTTTGTGCTGTACGCGTACAAAAAACCTTTGAGGAAAGGGAAGGAAAAGAGCAAAACAAACCTCGAAATGAAAAGGGGTGCTGACAAGTTTGAGTAACAGTAATCAGTGCACTTGTGTAGGGGTTATATTTAAGAAAGTAGTCTGGGAAGCGTATACTATACGACTTTTACTGGCTCCTATTGAGATTGTACAAAGTGCAGCTATCGTATTATAGTAATTAATAAGTACTAATTTGAGTTAGTTGGAGGGCTAGCAACGAACAGTAGATGACATTCCCCCCTATCTCAGTGCCTTGTTCAGCAAAGTCGATACGATACGTACCGTATACTATACACTTGGAAGGCTTCTATTGCGCTCGTATCCCCAACAGTAGCCCCTCCTCTGTCTTTGCTTTTTTGTATTCGACCTTTTCGAAATCATCCACAACGTGAGTCCATTTCAGAAACCCGCGCCGCCGACGACAAGACACCCAACGCAGCGTCAGCCATGGAGCGCTCGGCTCTCAGCAGCAGCAGCAGCGACCCCAGTGGCGGAGGAGACTCGCGGGGCGTGCGTCGCCAGGGGTCGAGACGCACGCGATCGTCGGTGACTTCCGCCCGCGCGCCGCGCCACGGCGGTTCGGACGGCGAAGATGAAGAGGAAGAGGAGGAGGAGGAGGAAGAGGAAGAGGAAGAAGAAGAGGAAGAGGAGGAGGAGGAGGAGGAAGAGCGCGATGACGTGGATGACGACGACTTGGAAGACCCACAGTCCGCTGACGACGCGCATGCTGGTGGCTCTCACTCGGGCGGCGGCGGCTCGTCGAGATCCTCCGCGCGAGATGTGCACGCGCTTGAACGCGGTGCGCTCGTTCGGATCACGAAGACCCCGGATGTCGAGCAGCGCGTGCCGCATACGGTGCACAAGGTGGGTGTGATTGAGGAGGTACCGCAGCACCCGAATACGTGGTTCAAGGTGCGCATTCGTGATGGCGATGTCGTGTACAAGTACCGTCCGTCGGCATTGCAGCTGATCAGTGGCGGGGGAAGTCCGGATGAGGGACAATCTTCCCATAAACAGCGCAGCGATAGCGTTAATAACCAATCCGAAAATGAAGCAAGAGAGCACGAACAACAGCAAGAAGAAGGAGTAGCAGAAGCGGAAGAGGAAACAGAAGCCGCTGAAGCTGAGGATACCGAAGGCGAACAGAAAGAGGACGGAAAAGAAGAAGTCGAGCTGGAGATTGATATGCGCGTGCGCATCCAGCTCGGCGCCTTGTCTCGGCGCGAGCGCGATCTCAAAAAGCACGATGGGAAAGAAGGCATCATCATTGAGGTGAGTTTTGTTTGCAGAGGTAGTTGTGTTTTTGGTTGTGACGTGAGGCTTACTTGACGCTTTCAATGGGCACAACAGCGTGAGCTCGAGGGTTTTAAATTGCAGCTTGACGACGAAGAGGGCTCGATCGTTTCGATCAATCCCAAACACCTTGTCCATGCACCTGATCTCGGCGACGACGATGATGCGGATCATCAAGATGATGACGATGATCAGGTATGGAACACCTCTCTTCAATATAGAAGTGGTGTTATTCTCATCAAATGTGGGGAAAATGTACGATATTTATTTATTTACAATTTCTGTAGACTACAGGCAAAGACGAGAAGAAGGGCAAGCTGCTCTCCGTGTTGGATCCTGATATGTGGATCGATCGCAAATGCCGCATCAATGTTGGTAAATTCAAAGGAATGCATGGTCGAGTGCTGCGTTCGGGAAATGGGTGGGTGCAGTTGCGGCTTCATAACTCGAATGAGAACACTGCAAAGCGTGCATACGAGCTGACGCTGTTGGAGGACATGGACACCATCAATGAATTGTACGCAAAGACTCTTGAAAAGCAACAAAAGGAGAAGCAAGAAGGAACTGAAGGTGAAGGTGAAGATGAAGACGATGAGGAGGATGAGGAGGAAAAAAGCGAAGATGAAGCTCGAAGTGGGATTGAAGATAACGCTACTGCTGAGCAGACGGAAGATTCCCAAGGCGAGGAAAGCGGCGGGAAGCGCTCTCGACGATTGTCGACGCGTGGAAGCTACGCTATTTCGTGGATCGAGAGAAAAGTGATGCTTCCTGGGCGAAAAGGAATCGGTATTGTAAAAAGAGCAGATCGAGAAACGTGCACGGTGGAAGTCGGCTCTTCCAAGATACTAAAGACGTTCAAAAAGAAAGAACTCGAACTTCTCGAAGAAGACCCAAACAAAGGAAATCGTCAAAACAACAGGAACCGAAGCAACAACGCGAAGGCGAAAGATCGCTTGGGATTGCCGGATGGGGTTACGCTCATGGGGACGACGCCTGCTCGCTACGCAGCGTTCCAAGATCAAGTGAAGAAGTTTATCATGAGAAAGCGCGAGAAGGTCAAGAAACGACCAAATCTGCTGGAATGGCAGGCTCAAATTAACATGAAATTGCTGGAAAAAGGAAATCGGGATGAGGAGGACCCGACGATTGTGGATCTCTTTGTGATTCCGTATTGCAAGATCTGCGGCGTCGAGAAAGAGGTACTGCTTGCAGTGCATGTTTGATACCTGAAGGCTTGTAAGATGTTAACTCGCGTATTTTTGTTTTGATGCGAGCAGGATGTGAAAGGACAATGCTGGAATTCCTCATGTCCCAGATGCCCAATCTTCGACATGGACTCTTTCGATCCAAACGCAATTGACACCTTTGCACGATTGCGTGTGACCCCAATTCTCAGTGACTACGTGACAAACACCATTGCCAACGAAGAGATTTCCCGCAAGCGCAAGCGGAGTGCAGCAGCAGCATCAAACCCTGTGGTGGATGAACCGTCAGATCCAAATCACGATTCTCTCGGCAGCAATTCCGGGATCCTGAGTGAAGACGAAGCTCAATACAGGAGCATTGGTGAGCACAGCAAGTCCGACCCAAAGAAGGCAAAAAAGGTATCAAGCAAGGCGAAGAAGGTGAATGCCAGTGCTTCTGGGCAGTCTTCGCAAGACAAAAACAATAAAAACGCTGACAAGGCTGCCAAGAAAAAATCGGACTCATCGACTCAGAAGAAGTCGAAGAGTGCGTCCAAAAAGTCCAAGACTGAAAAAGGAGGAGGAAATAAAGCGTACTTTGACACACCAATCACGGATTCCGTCGCAGGGTCGCAATCGAGCAGCTCTTACCGCCCGCAATATGAAAGCGTCTTCTCTCGGTAAATTTGGCGAGGAACCCCGAGTAAGTATGCCACGACCTGAAACAAAATGCGACCGCATGAGCATGAGCAACGATGATATTTGTGTTTAGCAGAGCAGTCATCATTGATCAAGAAAATCGAGCATGTCCATGTTTAAATATCTACCTTACTCTGTATCTTGGAATGTATTGAAGGCATTCGTCATGATAGTGTATCGCAAACGAGTCCTTGATTGTGCTCAATGGAGGCGATCTTATCCGAAGCACCCATACAAACGATCGAGAGCTGAGCTGCTGATCCAGGTTGGGTCATTCGCCAGTTGATGAGGCTGAGGACGATGTTACAGAATTGGCTCTACCACTATTAATATCGAGGAAGCATGACGAGGTGAGATGGCGAATATTATTGCTTGAGATCAGATTGATGGATGAAACTTGTGTCATTTGGCGAGCCAGGGGCACGAGCAGAGTCTCCGGACCGAGACTTGGCGGCTATTGTGCTGAATGCCCCTTCCTCATTGCTCCGTGGTAGATGGCGACGAGCAAGCGGTCTAAAAGTATCGTCACGGAGGCAGCAAGTGGATCAGGAGCAGTAGTGGCGGATGCAGGTTCTCCTGAAAGTGCAGCGAAAAGGCAGCCGCCACTGCTACAAAAAAGCAGCGGCGCGAGTCTTCTCGATGCGAGTACACCGCCGGATACCAGTAATGCAACGAAAGCTGATGTGCTCCCAAAGTTATGCCGCAAATCAAGCAGTCTGCAAGATGTGATGACCGGCACCAATGGTTCTTCCGCAAAAGGTGACAACAAAGAAAAACGCAGGCACTCGGAGGTCAAGGCTAAGAAGAAAAGTGCTCGTCAACAGCGAAGAGCGACAGGATGGAGTACTCCAACGTCAGCATCCGGATCAGGTCTTCCACAGCTGAACACAGGGTCGTCTCAACAAGTGGTTCAATCCAATTTCAATAGCACGAATCAACTTCCTGGAGGGAGAGCAAAGCGCGCCAAGCGTGCTGGCGATATCGAGCTCGTTCGTCCAGCGACCATCAATGTTGTGGTAAAGTATCAACGTAAGTCACCATTGCTGTTACCTGTGTCTTATTTCGCCTTGCTTGCCACATTTGACTGACATTCCTGGCAAATAGTGGGGCAATATGAGCTGAAGAAGTTCAAGGCGTGCTTCAAGCAAATCGATCTCGAGTATGCTGTTATTTACCTGCTAGTTTCAGAGCTTTCTATGGACTCGAAGGTCTCACTTTGTTGTGTTCTCACTTTTTATCTCTAGCGCAAGTGGAGTGATCGACTACGACGAGTTTTTCGAGTTTATCGATGAAACCAAGACTCCTTTCTCCGAAGGACTTTTTCGGATGATTGATGCGGATAGCAACGGAACAGTAAGTTACGTGTATTCCGCTGCCGATGTGTGTGCCAACCAAGATGCAACTCGGGATCAAATCTGTCTGCCTTTCCTTTTTTTTTGTAGATTGATTACGAAGAATTTGTGCATGCAATGGTCTTGTATTGCATGTACACTCGCGACGAGATTCTGCAATGTAAGTGCCTACGAATTCGTAAGCTCTACATGAACAGAATGAACTGACACCAGCTCGTGTTCTAGTTGCGTTTGATACGTTTGATCCCGCGAAAACAGGCTCGATCGGAGAAAAAGAGTTTAAGCGCCTTATCAGTGTCGTGAACGACGGCAAACCAGTTTTCCCCGGCAATTTCAAGAATGCGTTGAGCGAATTTGATCGGTAAGCGTTGAGGGAACGACCTACTTATCATCTTGGGTCGACCCTACCTGACATGCTTCAATTATACACAGAAACAAAGATGGTCTCTTGGATTTCGAAGAATTCAAGATCATGAACAAGCGGTACCCGATGCTTTTGTTCCCGTGTTTTCGTCTTCAAGATCGAATGCAGAAATCGACGTTGGGCGAAAGCCATTGGCTGCAGCTTCACAAGCGGCTGTACCAAAAGCTCAAACAAGAAAAATATCAGGTAATAATTCTTACAACCATGGCGCAACAGTCGATCCAGTTTCTTTCAGCGCTTATTCAACCTATATGCTGTGCGTACCATATCTTCTGTTTGTGCTGCAGCGAAAGCATAATGGAACGCTGCCGGCACTCAGCTTGGTCGGAACGATCCGCCGGTTCTTCCACCTTGATGCGTTGGACGTCTACCAGCCGTAATGAGGAAGGGGACATCATTTTGGGGATCAATCTCAGGCCAAGACCTCTTGACATGTCTTTTTCTCTTTGTCAAAGCAATAAATAGGGGAGTGGTGACTGACAACAAACAACAAGAGTCGATGCCTTCTTCACCACAGAAATACAGCCGTCGCGTCGAAAATCAATGTCGTCTCGAAGAGGATGTCGACGAATTGGAAGAACTCGGCTGAGTCGACGTCATATGCACCAAGTCCATCGGGTACACAGGCTTACCGGATGCGATATACGCAAAATAAATCGCTGGCTCCGGGCCTCGAAGCGGGAGCGACGCCACTTGATCTGCCGAGCACCAGGTAGCGCCGACGCTTTCGTAATCAGGGATAGATTTCGGTAACTGGTCGCAGTCAATAGGCTCGGCGTAAAAGATAAAGCGCATGCGAACATACTGACTGCCCGATCGATCTTTCTTTGGATGGTACTCGATCTTTATCATGCCCGTGAGCCGGATGTCGATCCCGGCCTCCTCCTTCGTTTCGCGGATCGCAGCCTCGGCAGGGTTCTCGCCGCTGTCGATGCGTCCGCCTGGCAACCAGTAGCCCGAGTTTGCGAACTCCTGAACCAGCAGAAAGCTGTTGTACTTCTTGTTATGACAGACCACGAGCGCGAACGAGTACAGCATGCTCTCAGCCATGTGGAACTCGCTCGTCATCTCACCGCGGCCGGGGGGTCCATGGCCATTGTGCAAGTGCACCTGGAACGGACCGCGCGTGTACTCGCGGCAGATCGGACACGTCACGCCCTCGGTGTTCTTCTCGTTGATGTGGTACATGGGACAGTGGCGCCAGAGTTGGTCTTCCGTGAACCCGGGCTTCTCGCAGAACGGACACGTGTACGTCGCGCTTCGCTGGTCGCCGCCGTTGGCGTTGGAGTTGCTACTGTACTGGTCGGTGCCACAGGACCCAATGAACTTCATCACGCGATGCACGTCCTCAAAGGAGCTGGTAACCATGGACGCGCCCTCCTCAAAGCACTGGTAGCGGCCCATGGGATACTCGATGAGCTGCGCGCTGAACACGCAAAGGAAGATCTGCTTGCTGATCGTGCGGATCATCTTGATCACGGGGTACACGCGGTGCGCCGGCAGCCCGCCCGCGCGGAAGAGCACGGCGTCAAAGGGCGTCGTGGCGCTCACGGGGCGGTATGACGCGCCGTTGCTCTTGTAGCTGTGGCGATAGTAGTTTGGGTACTGCTGGCGGTGGACAGGGGTCGCGGACGCGCGCGCGTGCGTCTGCATGAGTTGGTGGCGGATCTCCGACTCGTTGTGCACCGCGATCTCCGTGATGAAGCCGTTGGCTGTGAACGCCTGCACACACGCGTTGTCGAGCGAGTCGAGTGGCACGTCGTGGCTCGCCACATTGCGGATCACCAGCGCGCGCTTCATTCGTGACAATGATGATAGTGATGGCTCAGGACGTCATGGTATGTTTGTAGCCCGCGTTCTTGTAGAGAGAGATTCATGCAGGGTCTGAAGTAAGGTGGACTACATAATTATGGGGTCATACCAAGTACCCTGTATGGGTTTTGGATCCCGAAACGACGCGAGTATTGGACGAGCTACAGAAGCATGAGCAGCGACGATGAACTGGACGAACTCGAGACAAAGGTGCGTCGAGGATGCGTGCGAGTTTGCACATGTGACGCACTCACAATGTCTGTGGCTGCGTGTGTGTGCACTTCGGTGCTGTAGTTGGAGGACCTGACGCGCCAGAACGAGATCATCAAGCAGGAGAACGAGTTGCTCGAGTCGTACTTGCACCGCAACGCGCAGACGCTGCCAGGCAGTGACGACGATGAAAAGCGCGATGAAAAGGACAAAAAAAGCCGCCAGCGACGCGCGCGAGCGAAGATGCTGCTCACGATGGACCAGAAGAACGATCTCTGCAGCACGGAGCTCGAAGCTGCGCAGAAAGAGCTCGAGGAGACACGACGCACGTCGGAGCGGCTCGTTGATACGCTTCGTGCTGTGCTGGAAGAGACCGACATTCGCATCGCTGAGCTCAAGAAGGACGCGTACGAGTTCAAACGCGACATCGTCGTTGGCGCCGAGAATTTCCGCACGGGCAAGACCATCGCGGAAAAGATGATTCGGTACATGGAGGAGAAGTTGCGTCAAAAGGACGCGATCGTGGAAAAGCTGCGGCTTAAGAACGCGACGTTGAAGAGCCAAGCACAAAAGATCGATGCGCAATTGCGCCACAAAGAAGAAATGGGTGATGCGCTGCACTACATCGATTTCCACCAGTTGCAGATCGAGAACAAGCAGTATGTTGCGACCATCGAAGAGCGCAACGAAGACCTCCTCAAGCTCAAACAGACAACAGGCAACACAGTGCAAGTGCTCAACAATCTCAAGAAGCGACTGCACGAACTCCTAGAAGAGAGCGCATGGCTGCAGAGCGAGATCCAGAGCCGCACCGAGCTTAACGAGAAGATCATCGAAGAGATCGCACTGATCGACGAGCGCAACCAGAAAGACCAGAAAAAGTTGCACAAAGCCCAGATCCAGCAAAGCGCAGAGCCCAGCAAGGATATGCCTCAGGTAAGAAGTGTATCACTGTCTGTGTTTCTCGATGCATGCTCTTACTCCATGTCACTCCATGTGTGCGTGCACAGATCCTCGATTATGTGGCGCAGAAGGCGAAATTGTATGACCTCCAGCAAGAAATCAAAAACTATGAGCGCAAAGTCGAGATCGCAGAACGCGCGGCAAAGATGAGCCGACGGAAATCCACAAAGTCCACGTAAAACAGCACTCAGACAGTGCTGATTGTTCACCCAAGCATGTCTTTGTTGATACTGCAATCATGTGCCATCGACCAAGCATGCAACGTTGTACTTTGATGTCGGCTAAACACAATGAAAGCCCTGCCATCTATGAAACTTAGGCTTGCAGTTTGACTCGCTTAATTATTATCAAGACCGTAGGACATTGCAGCTTGAGGCGCTGACAGCTGGGAACCTGACTTTGGCGTCTGGTAATGCGCTTCGCGCTCGATCAACCATTCTCACCCCTTGCTTGGAGGAAAAGAAGAAAGGGAGAAATCCCAATAAAACCGACATGAGATGCGGAGGATGCGCGTGTTTTTCTTCCCAAGGAGCTACCGTTTCTTCAAATTGCCACCCTTTCCCAAGACTAAGGAAGCCGAATCGAAGCTCCTGGAACCGTTTCTTCCAGGACGGACGCATGGATAATCCAAGTGTGACGAATGGGCGCAGCTGGTGGTTGTTTCAGAGAGAACAGAGGTCACGATGGACGGGACGTTCGCTTTTTGATGCTTAGAGCGTGCTTCAGTATGGTTGAAAGTCGCGGAAGAGCAGGCGAACCTTCGATGAAGAAGACAGAAATATCCAATGCAGGAGCACGGAAACAGTTACTTGTGGTGCCTTTCAGGGTTCAGCGTGCACTCTCTGGTGACGAGCGACGTTTGCAACATGCACATGCGATGCTGGCTCCCTGGCCTCTGCACAAGTGCGCTCGGGCCATGCAACGGGCGCCAGAATCTCAAATTCATCACGCAGCAACCTGCGTACACAAGAAGCGGCTCGCGCCTACATGATTCCCCCGACAATGTTAGCATCACCATCCACCCACATGGACGAGACGTCCAACTACCAGTCGATCGACGAGACCTCAGAGAACGTAATCTCATCGCGCGCGATTCTCTCGAAAGTTCGCATCAAGCAGATCGTGTTCTCGCTCGTCGTGATCCTGTTTGTGAGCATCGGCGCCATCACGTTCACACAGAAAGCGTCGTCGCGATCCACCTCGACAGGCGGTCCGTCCTCCGACAACCCGACACAGAACATGCCGTTCCTGATCCCGACGCGAACGCCAGCACCAAGTCCAGGGCATAGCACCACACCCGCTCCAACGCCAACGCCTACTCCAAAGGACTTTTCGAACGATGAGACCCCGCAGATGACTCCGGTGCCATCACCAGCTTCAGGCTCTTTGTCCAGCAGTAGATCTTCTTCCTCGTCATCTGGTAACAGTTCTTCCTCCTCTTCTCAATCGAACAGCGTAACGAGGTCGCCTAAAGCTACGCCAACGGCATCTCTACCACCGAATGCCGCACAGATCAACCCGGGGCAAGGCAACGACAAGCTGCCGCTTACGTCAAGTGGATCATCATCACCATCATCATCATCATCATCGTCGTCGTCGTCGTCATCGTCGTCATCGTCATCGTCGTCATCTTCAGATCAGGGAGCAAGGAGTCCGTCATCAGCAACACCAACTGCAGTACCAGGGGCGTCATCAACTTCAGCGCCAGGAACATCGTCAACTGCAGCACCAGGAACATCGTCGACTTCAGCACCAGGAACGTCATCAACTTCAGCACCAAACACACCACCTTCTTCCGCTTCTTCTTCACCCACATCAACCCCACAGGGTTCACCATCATCAGCAGCAGCAGCAACATCGGCAGATGGGCCTCAGCAACAGACTCCATCTTCAACTTCGTCACCAGGAGATTCAGCTCCAATGACATCGTCGAGCTCACCATTACCTGGGTCGTCGACCATAACACCATCTTCATCTTCAGGGGATGGCGCTGATCCACCAGCAGCAACGCAAACTCCAACTTCGACATCATCAGCACTTCCATCAACAAGACCTTCAACTTCAGCATCCCCATCCTCTGCATCTCCAACCTCACCGTTGCCAGGAGCTCCGTCGACTGAGTCTCCAGCGACGCCACCGCCAGGAACTCAATCCTCTGGATCATCACAGGCGTCACAATCAGGACCTCCTTCCTCACCGGTGCCAACAAACCAGTCGTCGACTTATGGATCGACGCTGTCTTCTTTTCCATCGTCAGCGAATTCCGCTGCTCAGCCAGCAACTCCGTCTCCGTCGTTCGCGGCAACAGGCGGTACAGGCTCAGGATCATGGCCAGATCAAGAACTGACTGGGCCACTGCCGACACCAAAGCGGACAACTCCCACGGTAAAAATAGCCTCCATCTTTGACACCGTTCACTCGCAGCGAATCCCACAACGAGCAAAGGCTCGTCAGTCAGGAAAAACAACTCTCCCAGCGCCAACACCCGCATCAACTTGGTTGTCGCCAGCGGCAGCACCAGTCACGCAAATTCAAGGAGGCAACGAGGCGATCCTACCTGGAGACGATCTCATTCGCAACCCGAAGGAGTATCCGCGACAAGGTACGATCGTCATTTGATGAGTGCTTCTGAGATTCGTCAGTGGAAATCTTACTTGATGTAAATCGCTGGATTTTGCTTAGATTGCTCGCTTCCAACCTACCTCAGCAAGAATGGAACACTGCTCGCTGTTGGATCCAACGGCGTCAAGCAAACACTTGCTATCAAAGGAGTCAACTGGCTCGGAATGGAAACGTGAGTTGGCTTTCTCGTGATACAGGTTCTCAAAACGAAACTCATTGATGTGTGTATGTGTGTGTGTGTGTGTGTATGGCCTACCATTCTTGATGACCAGCAATGCGTCCATTCCATTTGGACTCTGGTCCAACGATCACAATGGAACCACACTGGTAAGCTCCAGAACCACCTCAAAGTCCTCGCTCCATCCATTTCCTGCACGTAATAACTCACATATCTCCGTTATTATTTGCAATCGATAGTATGA
Organism: Globisporangium ultimum DAOM BR144; assembly: GCA_000143045.1. NCBI lineage: Eukaryota > Oomycota > Peronosporomycetes > Pythiales > Pythiaceae > Globisporangium > Globisporangium ultimum. Next base: position 242,758 of record GL376599.1, on the reverse strand, counting down.
AATCGCGTCCTTCCTCGCGAGAAACAACTTCAACAGCGTGCGGCTCCCAATCTCACTCGCAAGTGTGCTCCACGACACGGCCCCAGACCTCGCCTTTGTGAACGCAAGCGAGAACCGCGCGCTTCGTCTCGACAACTACACCAGCACGCTCCAGAGCATTATCAAAGCGTTCGCGTATCGACAAATCTCAGTCTTGATCAGCGTGGATGCTACCACGAAGGCAGGAACCAATATCTCAGAGGAAGGGTATCTTCACGCCATCGATAAGCTCACAAGCTCGTTGTGCACCAGCTCGTACTGGAACGTGCTTGGCCTAGACCTTAGAAGTGAGAGCGGCCAAAATACGACCTGGGGAGATGGTTCCGCGACCGATTTCCGCGCCGCCGCGACTCGAATCGGCAACCGCATGCTTCAAGGTTGCCCCAGCTGGCTTGTATTCGTCCGGGGGATCCACGAAAGTGATGACCATTTGGAGACGGGCGAGACGTACGGGTTTGATGCTTGGTCTCGGGGAGGCGGGCTCTCCAAGACCAAGGAATTCCCCGTCACGCTCTCGATCCCCGACAAAGTCGTGTATGCACCGCATTTCTATTTGCCTGGCGTGGTTCCCTCAGCAAACGATGTCTACACACAAAGAGACAGCGCAACTGAGCTCTCTGATGCAGAGCTCCAGGAAACCGTGCGCGATGCATTCGACCGCATGATTGGGCAACTGGCAACGGAACCAGAGCGCCCCGCAATTGTGCTCAGTGGCTTTGGTGGTCTTTACTTGGAAGACAAGTCCTCGTACAGGACAAGCCAACGCACCGTAGACTACACGGTCAAACTGATCTCTGAGGCATTGGGGTTGATCGGCGGATATGCCTGGGCACTGAATCCAGAGACGAGCTTCACGCGCCATGGGCAAGCCGCGCAGGAAGGGCTGGTGACCAGCGACTGGCGGACTGCCAACGAGCCGTACCTGGAGGCGCTGGAGTCACTGAATGAGATACCGCATCTCAGTGCGACCCAGTGCTTTCCACTCAACTCTTCCAGGAGATAGCTCCCATCCATCTTTGTTAGATACTTTTTTCAAGTAAGGAGTAGTACGTAGGATCGATTTCTATGGTAGAATTCATATGTAGCGGAGCGCACAAACGCGCCGTCGGAAGCGCGCTAATAGGTAAAACTCTGTTTTCTAAACTGTAGCAGCTACTGAAGCAAACGGCAATGGGCTGCTTGTACTTCAAGGCTTGTCTTGAACTATCTAAGGCAGCAATTTCCACCAAAATGCCGAAACCATGCGATCGTTTCTCTGCATTTCCACGGATATTCAGACCACGCTACGTCGTTTCGTAAGGGAGTATTTTGAAAACGACTTTAGTTCTGTCGCGCATTCTCAACGACCTCTTCACTAACTCCAATCATTAAGCAAACTCTCATGGTCGTCGCGCGTCGTTTCCACGTCGTAGCCGCTGGTCTGGCCTGTGTCGTGTGTGTGCATGCTGCCCGAATCCCTGCGGTGTCATACAACTCGCAGCATATCGTGCTTGGTCGCAATGGTCAAATCGTTCCGGACGCGGATCCGGGTCTGTACTTCCACCCTCGCAAGCCAAAGAGAGTAATAGACGTCGCCAGCGAGCACGAATGGCTACACCAACAGCAACAGCAACAACAGAAACGTGTGGACAGGAAGCGACAGCATCCTGAACGCGAGCAGCTTCAGGTTGAAGCAGTGGTTTCACACACACACGCACAAGAGGAAGAGAAAGCAATCAGCATATCTCCATTTCCGCAAAAGATACCTCAAGACCGACAGGATGCTGCACCAGAACCCCAAGCCACGCAGGAGCAGCAAGATGGAGCGACAGTGACAATAACATCGCTGGCTGTTCGGCACATCGACATTATGTTGGACGAAACCCATGTAAGCACAATGGGTGTCATTTTCATGGCGAGGCCGTGGCGTTCAACTGATAAGCTAACAGTGTTGTGAACTTTCTATAATGCAATCATGGTGCAACAGGTAGCAGACGACGACGAATTTTCGCGTTTACCTCGGGCGCGAGTGGTACCAGTCCAGGTGCCGTACAATTTAACGCTGCTCAGTTCACGAAAACGAATGGACTTGAGTAGAGTCTGACTCGTATGTTGTGCGGATAACTTGCTGGTGGTAGGTGGACGATGTGCCCGAGATCTCAACATTTCAGCGCTTGGAAGACCTGCTCGCGAACGAAATGCCTGGCGTCCAAGCCGCGATCATCTTTGCTGAGCTGGTACGGTACTCAATCTTAAGTTTGCTGCTGGCTCCCCCTCTTCTCACGCTCGTGCCTTTATTTTTGTTTTTGCTAGAGCTGCATCTTTGTCGCGTTTGTGGCGTACCTCTTGCATTCGCTGCCGCTGTGGAGCCGCTTTTCTCGCGGTCAGCAGTGGTGCCTCATCGTGTCGTTCACCGCGGCCTCGCTCTACCAGGTCGCTGTGCTGAGCTGGTACCTGGATTCCATCACGTCCGACATCATGCTCGGGCTCTCGAGCCTCATCACGCGGATGATCTCGCTCGGCATGGTGCCGATCACGACCACTTCGTTCATGGGGCGCGCGCGCGCGGCGTGTGCAAACGATCCACAGCTGGCGATAACCTCGTCTTCGACAACGCGGAGTGGACGCAACCACTATCCTCGCGCACGATCTGGTTGAAAAATCGCTGAGGAATGAAGGAATGGAAGACGAAGTGGACTCAATTGATACAGCTGGTGAGATAAGACTAGGAGGGAGGAAGGAGCAGTTGACTATCCTAATTTGCATTTCAACGACAAAAGATCACTAGTTGTACGAGTATAAGACTGATATTTTCACGTGAAAACCCTCGACACTCGTCACTCTTTCTACGTTATTGCGCACACGAGGCTAAAAATGCGTTATCGAGGTATTCTTACCACGCTGAGTGCATTAAGCACGACCGCGTTTTTGAGTCAATGTGGGCAAGCGCTACCGCTGACTGTCAGCCACGAGGTTTCGTCTTTGCTGCTGGTCTCTTCCAAGGTCAAGGATGATTCTCAGTGGTGCCTCCATGGAAAGCCTTTACCCGAAAAGTGCAAGCGATGTGCACGTTGTACTTGCCGCGATACGACCAATGCCATCTGTACGAGGCTCTGCGTATCTGGGAGAACACCAACTGCTACAACGCGCTGCGAGCCACGAACAGAAGCGCCACGCATCGCGCCAAACAGTCCAAACACAAAGTGCGTCCAAGATTCTGCCATTTAGCATTGCGCTCTCTTTTGTGTACTGAGCCACTTCATGTGGTTCTGATGATTTTGCAGGCTCGCCTTGACGTTCTGGAAGAACTCATCGCCGTGATTGTCATCTTTGGCGAGTGTGTACGCAGTTGCCATGCTTTTCCGTGCAAATGTTGTCCGTCACTTTGAAGTCCTCACGTTTTTATCCATATCTGAACCACCAGCTGACGCTCGGCGCGTGCTTCCTCGATTTTGTTGTCGTGCAGATCCCAGGTTTTGCGGTCTCGGCGGTGCACAACGTTCTCGGACTCGTCATCGGCGGAATTTCCACGGCCGCGCACCACTTGCTGTTCATGGGCTGGTATCTGCAGTGGTTCCCGACGTCCAACGTGTTTTGGCTTGCGCCGCTGCTCCAGATCGTGCTCTCGTTCTCGACAGGCATCTTGTACGCATCAGCGATGCAACATCTGACAGAAGTGCACTACAGGCGGCAACGCCAGATCGCGCGGCTTCGATGGCCGCCACCCGCGAGGAGTTACTGATCTCTTCAGGCTTTACCAGCAGCATCTAAATGTCTCGTATCGTTGAACAATCTCTTTGTCGTGTCTAGTTCGTCGTCCCGAGTTGTAGCCGTAGTGAAAAGCGTAACTTTGTCCACATGGACGCTTTGATGTCTACTCTTCAAAACGAAGGTCCACGTTCCCCGTTTGCTCGTTTGTGAAAAACAAAAGCGACATCGCGATCGCCTCCAAGTGCAGCTGCTGCTCCATGAACGTCTCGACTGCAAACTCCTTGACAAGCTCGACGCTCTCGGGGTACGCCAGCGCAAAGACGTTGCCCGAGACCGGGTCGTAGACCTCAAACGTGACCACATAGAGTTGCTGCACGACTCGGACATGGCAGTAGATCGCTGTATTTGCACCACTGTCGTCCTTGTTGCCAGCCAGCGATGCGATCGGTACCACGGTGCGGAAGATGCATCGGTCGATGACAATAGTGGAGGCCGCTATCGTCATCCGCTCGCTCAGCGCCGCCATGACCTGATGCCATGGAGCTGTGGCCATCAGCTGCTGACGCTCCAGCAAGAATCTTTGCACCTCCTCACGCACGCGATCCCTCGCTTTCATGTTCTTCTTTGTAGGCTTCTTATTGACTTTCGTCAGCGTCTGGCGCGCAGCATTGAGTGCTTCGTCAAGCGCTTTCATTTGTTCCGTCACGGGTGAATTCGCGAGCGCAAAATGGGGCACAAGAAGCTGCGCATCGTGCTGCTGTTTGGTGTACGAGACCCAATCGAGGCACGCGAGTGTGAGATGAAAAGTCTGACACGAGGAGGGGTCGTAGATCGCAATCTGCAGCATGCGATTCGGAATCTCCGTAATTGGTCGGGCATTGTATAATTCCGCCTCATCAGCGGGTGCGGTGAACTCACTACTTGTTGCTGTACGTTCTTCTTCCTCATGGTTGCGGCTCAGGACATCGAAGATCGAGAACCGATACCGCTTTCGATCCACAACACAGCTCCCGCTGGTGATAAAGCGAGTGTTCGGGTCTATGTGTGCGCGCGCGAGCCACGCATGCTGTAGAACCGCATTCTCGCGTCGTATTCGCTGTGTGAGAGCAACAGACATGCTACAAATCCTTGCTCCTTGGTCCAAGACGCCTCGTGTGCTCACGAGCACCTCGTTCTCCAGTGCACGAACTCCAGTTTCCAGCTTGCGCATCGCTTTCTCACGCTCCAATTGCTCCGATTCCCGAACTTCCCGCACCTCGCGCTTCCATGATGCGATCTGCTCGTTCAGAGCTTTGACATCGTCTTTGATCTGCTTGCGCGCAGCTTTGTATCCGCGCCGCGTGTCATGATACTCCTTTGCGGACTCGGCTCCGGCGGCATCATCGTCTTGTGGAGTCGCTGGGATGCCTTTGCCGCTGTTGATCTCCTCGATTTTCTCGCGGAGCTCGATATCGCGAGTATGGAGTTTCACTTTCTTGTCATCAGCGCCCTGGATATGGGCCTCCATCAAAGTGACTTTGGCATCGTTTTCTGCCTCCAGAGCTTGCATGCGAGCCGCGAACTCGAGCTGCAGCGTGCGCTGGCCATCCACTTGGTACTTCTTCACAAGTTTTTGCTGCAGATCCTCCGTCGTTTGAATGGTTGAAGGCGACAGCCACTCGGACGGAGACCCGCTTCGATCGTCCTGGACAGCGAGCGCCATCCTGTAGTTGGTATACAGGGGGCTCGATATGGCGCCATCATCCACGGAGGCGGCAGCAGTGACTTTGGCGCCGTTGAAGTGCAATCTTGGTAGCAGAGACTCTGCTATGTCGAGCTTCTGGTCAGCATTCCATTTGTGCGGCAGCGTGAAGATTTTGGTCAGTGATGCCGCGTCCATCACGCTCACAGTCAAGTTAAACGTGCGGCCTGACGCTGGGTGGTATGCAAGCACCGCAAAGTTTCGGATCTGGGTGGGAAAATGGTAGATTGAGACGATCATCTTGTGGCCGTTGAGACGCATCACGTGGCACAGTATGCGGTAGCGCGCGCGTCGTGGGAGCTTCATGAACGTCGCGAGGGCCCGTAGCCGTTCTTCTTCCTCCCAGCGCAAACGCTCTTCGCGCTCGAGACGCCGTCGCGCAGCGGCATTGGGTTTCTCCTCGGGCGAAATGCAGAGAACGGGCCAAGGGCTCATGTCCTCCTTGAGTTGCCCGGCGTCCTTGTCGCTATCGCCGTCGTCATGAATCGGTTGCTTCGCCCGAGTACCTTCATGAGCGTCGACGTCTACATTTGACTCATCCTCGTCATCCGGGTACTTGAAATACAGCAGCGCGATGAGCTCCTTGATGATCGCATGCTTCTTGCCAGCAACGAGAAACTCTGGGCGCGTCTGGAAGATCCGCTCGAGGTCGTGGAACGTTACAACGAGCGTGTATACGTGACTAGAACTGGGATCGTACGCTACGATGCGGAGGAACCGCATGTTGCCATGCCGCTCCGCGAGCCCCGAGCTGTAGAGCCGTCCGTAGATACCGACGCCGTATACGGAGACCAGACAGTACGTCTTGGAGATCATCGCGCCTTGGTTTCGAATCAAGATTTGCGAGGGGAGGAGCTGGTCGCGCTGTGGCGGTGATCCAGTCACAGAAGTTGTCTTCTGGTCGACTGGTGATCCGCTGTCGGGATGGCGGTGAACATGGAGCTTCATGGTTTCCCAGTGGGTCCACTTGCCCTTGCAATGGCGTAGTGGATTGCTCATTGCGCACTTCTTCTTTAAAGGGTCTGGCATCGCCAAGATGACCTGGAGCTCGTCGCGGTCCCAGTCCTTGTCGCGGTCCCGGAGCGGCTCCCTCCAGATCTCGGCCGCGAGCGATGGAACGTAGCGGTACTGGAGCGAATAGCACGGCATCAGCGCGACTTCGTCGTTGTCGACGCACTTCTTTGGGGTCATCGTGAGTTGCAGCGGCGACACGCGGGGCTTTGGCGGGCTCAGACGCTCCTGGATCTTCACAATCTCTTCGATGCCGATCGTCGCACCACCTGTGGCGTTTAGAAACACACGCTTTCGCTGCAGCACTTGGACGTCAAGCGGCGGTAAGGTTCCAGAACTTTTGTTAACGGAGTGACCTTGGTTCTGAGGAGAAAACGAAGAAGCAGTAAGCGCTTGAGCTCGTTGTGGTGAACGCTGTGCGTCGATGACGTTGCTGCTGCCATAATCTGTTGCAAGGCTCACCATAGGAAGCATTGGTGGCGGAGCAGCAAGCGGCGCTAAGGGCCCCTGTGCAACAGGCTTGCGGAGCTGTTTACGAAAATGTAATCCTTTCAGCCGGGCGTCGTACTGGCGCAGCATGCGACTCGCATGCGGGTCGTCCAGCACGTTCCAGTCCACAAAGCTGAGCATCTGCGAATGCACGAAGGCGTCCTCGTCTTCGTCGCGAGCGCCACCATCGCCAGCGTCCACGTCAAGAAGTCGACGGTACGCTTCTGGAGAAAGGCGAGTCCATGAATCGCTGGATGGTTGATCTCCAGCGGCGGCCACGTTGGAAGAGCGCTGGCCTGTCGCCATAATGGCAGCTGGACTGTTCCAAATTAGTATTTCTTTTGGGTTTGAGAATGCATTCTGAAACTGAACCAGGGATTGAATTCTGGCTGAACCAAGCGCGATGCCACGCAAACAGAAGACAGACGAGTTCTTTGCTCTCCAATTAAGCTAAAATGGTTTCCAAACTGGGTCGTCAAGCATTTAAACTACCAGATCGGAGATTGCCACTAGCAGCAGGCACTGGTGCCGTTGGAAGTGTTGACACTGGGCTCGCACGTGGCCGACAGCCATACACGTTCTCAGACACTTTGTCGCAGAACGATCCTTCCTCCAGGCCAAGTTGCGACTCGGGGCAAAGTCCGTCCGAGATGACCGAGCTGCAGATTGACGCATCTGAGGTGACGCAGAAGACGCCAGTCTTGCCCAGGACACTCACACTCGTTCCTCCGGCTGGACACAAATCGATGTCAAGAGGCGATGGACTGGAGGTCATAGTGAAGGTTGGAGTTGGTGTTGCTGGCTCTGGTGAAGTGGTTGGGTTTGAAGAGGGAGGTGCGAATTGAGTCGGAGTAGGCTTTGGCTCGAGTGGCATCGTCGGGACTGGTGTTGGAACGACCGGTGTAACCACTGGAGTCAGTGAAGAAAACACTGATACTGTCGATGCCGATGTTGGTGCTGGCGAAGCTGGTACTGCTGGGATTGTAACTATGGGTGTGGCTACAACGGTCGGAGTCGTGGCTGCGAGAGCGTTGTTGGTCACTGCTACAATCGGAGCTAGAGTTGCTGGTTCTGGTGTAGTCCGAGCTGGAGTTGGAGCTGGAGTTGGCGACTCAGGCGTAAGTAAAGATAGAGTTGGTGGTTCTGGTGTAGTTGGAGCTGGTGTTGGTAGCTCAGGTGTAGTTGGAGTTGGGGTTACTGGTCCTGAATTTAATGGAGCTGTCGTTGGGCTAGGACTTGGTGGCTGTGATATCGTTGGAGCTGAAGTTGCTGGTGCTGGAGTTGGAGGTTTTAATGTTGTTGGAGCGGGAGTTGGTGGTACGGACGTAGTTGGGGGAAGTGCTGGTGGTTCTGGCGCGGTTGGACCTGAAGCGGATATTCCTAGCGTGGTTGGAGTTGCAGTTGGTAGCTCATATGCAGTTGGAAGTGGTGTCTGAATGGAAGCTGAAGGGTAATCAGCAGTAGGATTAATGGACATTGATGGTGAGCTCGTACTTGAGTTTGGTTCCGCGATCTTGGTGTCTTCACTGCTTTCTGATGCGCCTCCCGAGGAATCCAATATCGTTGTGCTTGCGGTTTCTTCATAGATATTATCATCGGGTTCTTCCAACGCAGTGAGCTTCGCTGGACCGTTCTGTGAGACTATAGCCAGCGTCTTAATTGGTACCACTGTCGAGTCGTCCGTTCCTTCAGCATTCGGGCCTTCCTCTTGCATCTCTGCCGGCTCATCCGCCGCGCTTTCTTCATATACGTCGTCAGTCGCATCATCGGATTGCACTTCTGTTGGCTCATCGTCTGCCGAAACTGATGCCGTATCAAATGATTCCTCCATACGCTTCTCGTCGGCCGTATCCGCTGAGTCTAACTCAGCAGTCGCCTCAGCTGTCTCCGTTGTGCTCTTCGGTGTTTCTTTGTTTGTCAATTTCGTTGTGTCCTCCATGGCATCCTCCGTTACGCCCTCATTGTCAACCTGGCCAGTGTCTGCTGATTCTTCTGTTGCTGTGTTTGTGGTTGCGTCTCCAGTAGACTTATCTACAACCTCATTGTTTATTTCATCAGTTGAGTCTTCTAATGTGTCCGTCTCATCTTGTTGCGTTACGGTGGCAGCTCCATCCTCTGTTGCTTCATTTCCAGCTTCTCGTTCGTCCGCGCCATCCTCTACAATCTTATCGCTTGCATCATCTGCTGGGATTGCTAGGGCTTCTGCCGCATCGTCTTGCGGTGTGGTGTCAGCTTGTTCGCCTTCCGCTGTTGTCCCCTCTTCTGCTCCTTCTTCATCTGTTGCGTCATCTCCCTCGGTTACCTCTCCTGTTGATGCGTCTTGCTCCGTTTCTGCTTCGACCGACGTATCAGCAGTCGGCTCTTCATTTGTAGCTGCTTCTCCAGACTCAATCGCTTGTTCTGCTTCGTTCACCACATCATTTCCGTCTGAAAGAGTGTCTTTGGGCTCAGCGGAACTATCTCTGGGCGTACTCGCGTCTGCTAATTCTGCATTGGGCTGAAAAACCTCTGGCTGATCAGCCAGGTCTGTGTCTTCTACATTGTATTCATTGGCGCCCGACGCAGCTTCGTCTTGGCTGCTTTCATCGACTTCCGTAGCATCGTCCCCACTTTCAGACATGGGGTACTGGCTCTCCGAGTTTGCTTCTAATGACAATGCTGGCTCTGCAACATCGTTGCCCTCGGTTACTGTTGGATCGTCCCCACCATCATAGTCTTGTGAAATCGTGCCTGGGCTGTAGTTGGTGGCTGGATCCGTCGGACCCATCATCTGCTCGTCGGGGTTCCAACTGTCCGGGGTGAGTATATCAACGTCAATCGGGTCAGCCGACTCTTGGAATGCAGTAGGCGCTGACAAAATGGGAATCTGATGCACCTCTTCGACGGCATCTTTCTGGGACTTGGTTGCACTTGTCATCGAAGCAGCTTGGGCGGCATTTGATGCAGTCAGCAAAATAAGCACAATGCACGCTGTTCCTCGGAGCATGTTGTCTGCTACTCGTTTTAGTTCAAACAGGAAAATGGCAACTCTGGAGAACGCTCAGGACGCAGAGGAATGCATCTTTCTCTTCATCGGCCTTGAAATCCATGCCTCTCTCGCCACTAAAAATACGAGTCACTATCCCTGGCGGCGCTAACCCGACTCATTCTCTCTCAATTTGCAGGTCAATCCACGTTGCATCTCCGCCGATAGATCCATCGACGTACCGCCCGCAATCGCGTACGAAAATGCGTCAAGTTTGGCTAATTATATGAAAACCTAAAGATCCTTCACATCGCTTTTTTCGTCGTGTGGGCTTCAAATAAAGTGAAGACATCGACTTGGAAGAAATAGCGCAACGCATGCTCACCTGTCAAATATAACGTGTTAAATAAGAATAAATCGGGAAAAGATACCCGAGTGAGTCTAGATTGTCGTTGCTGAGCCCTTGAGACACCCGTAGATTCCTGTGCGCACGACGCCGCAATGGGAACCATAGCCGAGTCCCGCTTGAATGCCTGGACAGTTGCCGTCGCTGATGCTGCCGCTGCAAATCTTGGGGCCTTTCGCGCAAAAGATGCCTGGGACGTTCTCGACGCTCATCTCGACTTGCCCATCGACACAGCGAACAGCCATCGTAGGGGTCGGTGCTGGCGTCACATTATTTGGTGTAGACGTCGTATCGCTTGGAGCTGGACTTGGAGTAGGAGTTGCTCTATTTTCAAGTAGTGCACCCGCTTCAGCTGTGGTGGCCATCTGCCCATCGTTTGCAGCTTCGGACACGTCAGGCTGGAAGTCCGTTGGATTAATGTTGGCGAGGTCGCTGCCCTGAGGTTGTGTATTCGGCTGCGGATTGTAAATCGGTATCGACTGATCTGCTCCACTTGGGTTGTTAGAGGTTGTCTCCGAATTGGCAAGAGGCAGGATGAGGATCACTGCTGCCGAATACAGAGCCGCAACAACGGACCAGCGCACCATGTTCATTTACTGCACTGGGTGTCGGAGATATGACTCGACACGGGAAAATACACAATGAGAGCAAATCTAAAGGTACTGCCAGGTAACGAGGATATCTGCCATCTTGTTTGCATTGCGTGATTGCAAGGTTTATTTTCGTAACAGGAGACATAACCAGACAGATCCGTCAATAAAAGGGATCCGCGCGCACTGTCCCATTCGGAATCTCCACTATGTTATCTTCATTCGCGCTCCTGTCTAAAATGGCCGGCATGTCGGATATATCTTTCGCGCTGGTGAGTCTTATCGAGTGCATTGTCCCATAAACTCAAGAGAAGATCCCTTTTCTGGGCTCAGGCAGCTTTTCAGTCTGGCTCAGGCAGCTCTTCAATCTGGCAGAAAGAGAGAGAAAGAAATGCTGAACACATAGAGAGTAGCAAGCAGAGCAAGTGCATTCTGATCTGATCTGCTCAAGTTGAAGTGGACCAGACAATGTGTCCAAAAACAGGACGTGATGTTACGGAGGATGTGGACCACAAATGCTAGTACCTTCATGCAACCTTATAGAACAAAGAGCACCAAAACCTAACACACACTCTTTTCCCGCGAAAAAACACACACACACAAAATGGAAATGGAACCAGCGAGTGCAAAGGCAGCGATCGTACGTATACGAGCGCACTGTGTGGATGCGTCTCTTTGTACCAACGTATGCATATGCGTGTGTATGTGTGTGCGCTATTGTCGCTGTTGTAGCCACCAGAGCCGTCATCGCCGCAGCAAAATGCTACACAAAGCGGCCCAGTCGAGCAACCACCGCCAGTGTACATGCCCGAGCGTCTGCGTCTGCTCATCACGCTCTTCTCGGCGCTGGAGTTTGGTCTGAACTCGCTGTCGCTTTACCAGCATACGCCCGATTTTGACGCCGCGAAGCGCGCAGTCGAGGGCTCATCGCAGAGGTGCGTGGACGAATACTCGAGTGAGGTAGTTAACTTATGCGTAACTAACTCATAGTTGCTCTGTGTGTATTATATGCTCTGTTTGTACATGATGGCTCCAGTACGTTTACGATGGACCACTTGCAGCAGATGCTATATTTCCTGCCGGACGCGTACTCGCTTGCGTCAAAGAAGGGCAAACAGCAGGACCAGCCGTCGGTGCTGACGATCCGCAAGCGCCGATTACCGGGCGTGGACGCGATTCACGACACGCTCACGGATCGCATCGATGCGTTTACGAAGAAAGTGGATGCGTTCCTAGAGGCGCATATCGCGCGCATCAAAGCTGCGAATCCAGAGATCACAGACGAAGCGCTGGAGAAAAAGCTCGAGAACATTGAACTGGAGAGAGCCCCAGTGCCCGAAGTGAAAGACGTACAACAGATCAAGGCCAAGCAAGCACTAGACGCCGTGAAAAATGTGGACAAACATGTGAGCGAACAGGATATGAAGGTCGCTCTCGAAGCGCCCGTGCCCGAGGACCTCAAGACGCTGCCAACTTGGCTCATTGAAAAGGTACGCACGGCGTAAACGTCGTGAGGTATGCAATAGCGTTGGTCCTAATGGATGTGCTCTTGTCTGTATGGCATCTATAGGTGCGCCGTCAGGAGCAAGTGGCGAAGAAATCGAACGAGAAGAATGAAAAAGTGCAACAAGAGCGGCTGATCTCGACGTTGCCGACGCTGAGCGACCAGCTCCAGTCGTACTCGATCGTCAAGCGCAAGAGTATTTTCCCAATGCAGGACCTGATCACGAACCTCACGCGCGCGCCCATTCGAGGTACAAATACGCCTTCAAGGGTGCAAAAGCAGACTCAGTTGATAATAAACTCACGGGCTTCTTGTGATTGCGTACCTCGTAGGAAAAATCGAAGAGCAGATCCACTTGCTCGAGTCTATGGTGCCGTTCTGGATCACTGTGGTCTACAGCGACGGCAAAGAGTACGTCAAGCTCTCTCGGACGCACAAGTACAATGTCGTCAAGTCCACTTTGAAGAAATGCATCGCCACGTCCAGCTAACATCAAGAAATGAACCTGAGAGTCCAAGGTAGCAGCTAAGCAAATAAAAATGGTACAGTCACATGGGTTCACTGGTCCAAAGTTGCAGTCGTACTTAATATATTGCGTACAGTACGCTGTTTCATCCGCTGACTCGGAGTGGATCCGCTTGTGGGAGTATGTGGTGTGGCGTTTCTTTGCCGTCTGCTTCCCATAGAGAGTTCGCTCCCCCTGAAATAGCAACCTGACGAGGGTCACGTCGTCGTTGTGGAATGACCAAGTGTGGCTATGATTGATATCCATGGAGCTCCCCCCATCCACTCCTCTATTCCAAATCTTCACATCAAGTGGAGAAATCGTATTCAGATCTGCCGCGTGCTTGTCTTTATGGCCGCGCACCTAGCATCCATGCGCATGTTTTTTCTTCGCCGCGATCCACCCTGTCAGGTCGCGTGAAAGACAAATCACTCGCGTCTCCCATCAGCATTGCATGAGGGAAATTGTGTGGTGCTAAACGTTACGTACCTTCTCCTTCTGGTGATCTTAAGCACACACATGGGCTCAGCCATCTGTTGTAAAGTATCTTCAACACTTTCTTTCCTGTCACACACAGGGCGAACACCTCAGAAACAGAACCTACTGTATTACTAGAGCTCGGCACTCAATCGCACACTTTGAAACTATACAAACTTATATCCTGTATAAAGTGGTGCTTCGATTACCCATGGCGGCGGATACGAAATGCATACACCTTCGTTTTTGGATTAACTAGCCTGCATGTATTGATATAACCATCAAGCATGCTATCATATAACCTTTTATGATTTATATATGACAACTTTGCTGTCATTACACTGCGATTCGCAGCATTCGTAGTGCGAACGCCTACCAGCAAACATAAACTCTTGAGTTGTTGATGGTGATCTTCGATACACAAGCCCACCACAATCAATAGTGTCGCATTCAATGCGAATCGATCATAATGGAAGCGCTCAACTCTGACCTGGGGGCTGCGGCCTGGCCTGCTGACTGGAGGCGCACTGAGAGACATGGGCAGCAACCCACTTGCAATCCGCAATTCACCACGTATTACAACCGTCTACGTACTCCCCACGTGCTTGTTCGTGGCCTCTCAACAGTATGTGTGAATCGCAAAGACACGCTCTCGTTGGCTACAAAGACACCTAAGTGGCGATTGACGGATGCGGCCATAAACAGGCCAGTGCTCTTCCCTGATTTTGGGGGAGATTACACTTGATGTTTGTAAGTGGATAGTGGCGTGTGCTGATTGGCTGACGCGTCCGCTGGTAGGGAGCTCCGTCCGCTCCGCGCGATGCGTGTCATTTTTGCAACTTGAGCACGCTTCCACACGTTGACGGACGACGCACCTGGCCTTCATTCTCCGATTTCCCTCCGTACGAGTCGATCGATCCACCTCTCCCCTTTTCCTCCCTCTCTCCCCCCTTCGTCCGCAGTCATGAAGGTCGTCGTCGTCGGCTCCGGCATCGGCGGCACGTCCGCCGCGTACCACCTCGCGCGCGATGGCCACGAAGTAGTGCTCCTCGAGAAGAACGCCACGCTCGGCGGCCACACGTACCAGATGGACATCGACAACGAGCCAGTAGACATTGGCTTCATGATGTTCGGTGACTCGAACCCGAACATCAAGGAGTGGTTCCGTTCGTTCGGCATCACGGAGGCCGACGGCACCACGCGCAAGCGCATCCCCATGAGTCTCACGGTCACATCCGAGATCCCAGGCGACGTGCAGTTCTCGTCGCGCGCGCCGTTCGCGGGCCTCGCTGGACTCTTCGACCGCCGCGTGTGGCGCATCCTCATCGACATCTACAAGTTCACGATGGAGCTCATGACGATGCCTGTCAAGACCGACATGACGACGCGCGAATGGGCGGCGCAGGGCAAGTACTCGGCCGAGTTTTTCCGCCACTACTACCTCGCGTTCGTGTCGATCCTGTGGACGGTTCCCAAGCACGACGTGCTCGACCTGCCGGCGACGCAGTTCCTGCGCTGCCTCAAGACGCACTCCAACTCGCTCTACATCCCTCTGTGGCAAGTGGTCCTGGGCGCGCTCGGCCGCCGCACGGACCGCCCCAAGCACCTCTGGTGGTACATCGGCTCGGCGTACATTGAGCCGTTCCTCAAGTTCTTCACCGAGGAGAAGAACGGCACGGTGCGCTACAACGCAGGCGTGAAGCTCGTGGAGAAGGGCGGCAAGGCCGTGATCCTCGAGAGCGGCGAGCGCATCGAGTGCGACCATGTCGTGCTCGCGACCCACGCCGACGAGAGCGCCGCTATGATCCCGTGGAGCGAGAAGGGCGTCGAGTCGCTCATGCGCTTCCACTTCCACAAGAGCATGATGTACGTGCACCGCGACCCGGCGTTCCTGCCACCCAACAACAAGAAGACGTGGAGCAGCTGGAACGTGCTTATCACCAAGGATGACGAGTACATCCTCACGTACTGGATGAACCGCATCCAGCGCCTCAACAGCAAGAAGGACGTGTTCGTGACCATCACGCCGCACGACTTCAAGGGTCAGCAGCCGGTGGAGGACAAGACCATCTCCAAGTTCCGATGGGACCACCCGCGCCTGCTCGCCGACTGCATCCCGCAGGACGAGATCCTGCAGGAGGAAGGCATCACGCTCTCGGGCGCGTGGCTCGGCCGCGGCTTCCACGAGGACGGCTTCGTCGCCGGTCGCCGCGCCGCCGCCATTGTGCGTGACCCCAAGTACACGAAGGTGCCGCTATACGAGGACCCTGGCAACATCCCCGTACCACCTGTGCCACCATTCGGCGTGCCGTTTGTCTTCAAGTTCCTCGGCGCCTCGGTGGTCGGTCTCGTAGGCTACGGCATCGCGCAGATCGCCGCCAAGAAGCTGTAGAGCGCGTCAGTAGTGTGCGTAGCAAAAGTATAAAAAGCGTAATAGATATGTGTTTGCTATACCCAACCAACATTACCCGTTCGTATTAGTGCGATAGTCAGTCCGCGTTTACCCGGCGTGCATGGCGCGCAGAGAGAAGTCGGCCACGAGCGAGAGATGGTCGCTCGACTGGTGTGGCGTCGGCAGCGCCTTCTGCGCGAACAGGATGCCCGCGGGTGTCATCTCGAGCACGCCGTGGCAGTGCACAGTGTCTTTCGTGTACCACATGTAGTCCACGGCACCCTTGCTGCTGCTGTGGAAGATGGTAAACTTGGGCTCGCCCGTGCAGTGCGCGTCCGGCGACTGTGCATACGCACTGGCCAGTCCGAGCTGCAGATGGAGGGTCAACAATGTTAGAAATCCGCTGAGCAACCAAATAATATGAGCATGAGGAACGCACATCATGAGCGACGACAGTCCCAGCCGCAAAGTCGCTGTACTTGCCGCGCCGGCCCTTTGCTTTGCTCAGCTGGAAGCGGCCAGCCGCCGTGCCGTTCCCGTGATGCCGGGACGTGTCGTTTTCGTTAACAAACTTTGCATTCTAAGATATGTCATGGCATGTATCGGTCATCATCACAAAGCAATTGATTGAACACAGCAAATAAAGCGCGTGTAAGCATACCTGGAAAGCGCGGTCATCGTAGCCGTTTTGGCCTGAAAGCGCTGCTCGCGAGAGGTTCGAGACGTCGAGGGACCCCATCGAGAGGAAATGGTACAGCGCGCTGTGTGGCTCCAAGTTGAAATCTCCGCAAAGAAAGACTGGGAGCGCCGACAATTGCTCTGAGCGCCACTCCGAGAGCATCCTCGTGAGCATCTCGAGCTGCGCCAACTTCACATCGCCTCGCTAACAAAAAGAAGCATCAGCTTTTGAGCAAATTTGAGTAAAATCCTCATCATCGCGCACATTACCTTCGGGTTAAAGAGCACGTGCGTGGTCGCCACGATAAATTGCTGGGGCGAACTGCAGTTGCTCGCCCCGTCCTTCCACTCAAGCACGGCTGCCAGCGCCACGTTATCGCGATCGAGAACCGGGTGCTCCGCTACGTGGAACTCAATCGGCCGTGACGACACGATCGAAAACATATCGCGCTTGACGAAAATGGCGCAGCCATCGTGGGTCTCTTCGCCAGTCCTGTGTTCAGTAAGCAGTAAGCATATACTATATTAGCACTAGCGACACAGGTTTTTTTCATCGGAGCAAGACGATACCTGTTGAAGGTGTAAAACGGTTTTTGCCATGCAGAAAAGAGCGACTTACCGTCTCTTGTAGATGCCGACAAAGCCATGCTGAATAGAGAACCACATGCAACGAATCGTAATGCGCTAATGACAGCAAAGGCACAGACAATATATGCAAACGAATGTACGCACCTTGCGCATTTCGGGCTCGAAAAAGTCTTCATAGTGGTCGACTTCTTGCAGACACACAATATGCGGCGCCCACGCCATGATCTCTCGAATCAGTCGCGAGCCTCGATACGACCATCTGTTAGCGCAACCACAGTTATAATAGCCCAACAAAAAGACCTCCACCATAGTGCTGCCGCGTTGCTGTCCATATTACTACGTACTCATACATCCACCCTTGTGGGGACGTCAGCGCACCATCCTTCACCACGAGGTAATCTAGCACACACACACACACAAAACACTTGCATGAGTAACAACACACGACATTCATCCCTTTCACCAACGCACACAACGCACCAGCTAATGTATTGAACGACACGACGCGGAACGTTGACGTCGCAAGCGGCACGCGCGTCTCGGCGTGCAGCGGCGGCGCGTACATCATCCACTTGCGCGGGAACGCTTTCGTCTGCTGCTGCGCGTGGTGGTGCTGGCCGCGCTGCCGCTTCTCGGACAGAAAGCGCGAGTGGCCGCCTCGACGTCCGCGCCCACGTCCGCGTCCACGTCCGCGTCCAGCACCACGGTCGGCGTTACTGCTGCTGCGGTCTGTCGCTTGGGTTTCCTGCTCGTCCGCCATCGCTGCTGCTGCTCCAAACTTTGATATTATGTGCGGCTAATGTCTGCCATGGTTGTTCTGTCTATAGACATATGTGTTGTTGAGTAGTGTTGCAACAGTTTAAAGAGCGCATACAGTGGACTATCACAACAAATTGTAGAGTTGGTACTGCAATTTCAAGCAATTCAACGCGTCAATACAATTGCTGTATTACAGTACTTCATTGGTTTAAAGAGTACATACGGTAAATATCGTTTTGAGCAGAACAATTGCGAACTTAACGTGAATATCAAATTATGAGGTGCTAGCAGTACCAATCTACTTGACCAAAATTGAGTCGGCCACCAGGCAAGAGAGAGAGTGTGCAGGAGAGCAAGAGCAGCCAAGATGAACGCGCCGAACCGCACGGACTCGTACATGCTGCCTGAGGGCGCGCAGAAGGTAACCTACGAGAAGGACACGAAGATCCAGAACGCAGGCAAATTCACGGTGCTGCGAGAAGACCACACCATGGGCAACCTCATCCGCATGTACGCCGCTCGCTTTGGTTTCTGTGGTTCTCTCTCTATGTGCTTGCTCTAACTCTAATGGCTCACCTTTGCGTGACTGTAGGCAACTGCTGCGCGACCCGAACGTGACGTTCAGCGGCTACCGCCACCCGCACCCGCTCATCCACGATATCACGATCCGCGTGCAGACGAACGACGCGTCGTCGCCAGTGGAGGCGCTCGCCAACTGCCTCGACGACCTCTCGACCGAGTTCGACGAGATCGCGCAGAAGTTCCGCCGCATGACGGGTAACTCGAAGGACCCGAGCTCATTCAGTTAGGTTGCAGCCAAAGCAGTGCACGACGACGAGCAAAGTTCAGAGACGCGTTCGCATTCATATACATATTATTACACTGAAAACGGCACATGTGCTACTTTTTTGCATAGAGATGGCAACTTCATTCTCTCCGTTGTCTTTTGCTACGCCTTCCTCCTTCATGCTCTGCAAGTGAAGACGACGACTTTGCGCTGTAGGTCGCGCGGAAAAGCCCCCAGCACGCGCCTGCAGCCGAGTCGGCGACGTCTCGGAACGCGGACGAGATGTCGTTCTCACTCAGCCCTAAGTTGCCGCCGACGCAGAGCTCTCTCAATTGCGGGCACTGACCGCTGACAAGTTGCAGCGCCAGTGCATCCAGGCATTCACGGGAGAGAAAGTTGTGATCTAGCCCGAGAAACTCGAGTTCTCGCATGCTGCCGTCACGAAAACACCGCAAGAGCACCTGAAGCACAGTCGGCGTGATCAAGTTATTCCCAAGGCACAGTTGTCTTATATGACACTTTTCTGTGAGGCTCGCAAATGCGGTAGACAGGTACCGTATGCCATCTTGGGCGATGAAATTCGACCGAAGATCCAACAATACCAGCTTTGGACACGCATTCGCTTGGATCACGTGGCTCACACACATTGCGCCATAATCCCCCAGCGCATTGCCGCCAAGCCAGAGGTACTCAAGCTCTCGGCAGCATCCTGCTTTCAACGCCTCAGTGAGATGAAAAACTGCATTCCCTGAAACGCTGTTGATGAATGTCGAGCAGAGGCACAGCTTGCGCAGCTGAGGGCATCCATTTGCGGCGAGGACATGAGCCAGGGTCGTGATCGTTAACTCGCCAGAAGTGGTACGAGAAGAACTACGTTGGGGCAGGCAAGACGAGGCAACAACAGAATGATTTGACGTCCCATGCGATGCGCTATTCCCAAAACTAAATCGCTTGTTGTCACAGGGAATCGAACGAGGTGGTAACGAGCTTGCTTGCTTAATTCTTTCGGCAACGACGCATAGATGTTGGAGCTTCGGTAAGAGACTGGAGCCGTTCACTCGCCTATCCGATTGCAGCCCTTTGAGGAGCTTGGTGAGTGCAATGGTGCTTATCCGCAGGTCGGTGATCGCTTGTGGGAGGACTGTATGACACAATTTGTTCAGAATGCGGTTGCGAATGATCGATGCGCCACTCAAATACCCAAAGATTTGTGTCAGAAGCGGTGCATAGCTGCCGTGGAACAGCACCGCAAATGGAGACAAAGCGAACGTTTCTTGGAGACCAGTCGTATTTTTAGACGATGGAGTCACTAGCTCTCGGTGATCGCATCTCGGTGCTGACTGGGACCCAATCCGTACAGCAGAGTTGCTGGACTTGGATACATTTGTGAGGGCGATGATCGAACGGTAGCATCGATCGTTGGCATTGATGAGCACTCCCTGACTTGCTGCTTTGTGTGTGGTACTCGCACTGAGTGAATACGTCGCGTTCGTTTTCCACCTGGAAGGGCTGAAGAGCCACAGGCGTTTCTTTTTCTCTTCCAGAGTGCGGCGTGGTGAGAAAAGCTGGGTTGCCTTGTTGCTGGGGTCGGAGACTTGCTCTTGTTTCCTCACAATCCGGACTTTCCAGCGTGCGTTGCAACTCATGACCATTGCAAAATGCTGGATGCGTCGCAACAGCGTTGCAGAATCGTCATACTCTGACTTTGAAGATGCCGAACGATACAGGAGAAGCTCAATGTGCTTGGCGATGTGGATGAGGAGCTTAACACAAGAGCACTCTTGCAAAACTATTCCGGTGGTGGAGTGTAAACGAGATGACGACACGGACGATACTTGCTTCGAGCTTGCAAAACCAACAGACGGCTGGAGGGATAGCAGATAGATCCGAAAGTGCCTTTTCAGCAGACGTAATATATGCTGGATGACGTGGCCACGCTCCGTACGACGCTGCTGGACGAGGGCCTTAGACTGAGCATCTTTACTGAATTGCTTCCACTCAGTCACTGCAGCATTGGTGCAAAACATGCCGCATACTTTATCGTCCGAACATCGGGAGGGGTTAATTTGAAGGTCGCGGCGACACGACAGCGCCGGCAGTGTCATACGGCGGAGATCGCTTGGTGCTTGAGATGCGTTCTCACGTCCTTTGATACTCATTGTTGAATGTGTGTCGGTCGATCACGACGGAAGAGTGAGCAACTCAATAAATTGAGAAATGAGCTCCTCACCGACTGCCTCCCTCTTCCTGTCTTGAAGCGTTGCATTTCCAGCGCGCTTCCGTCGGCTCGTTTTCATATAAAAATATGCTTTTTAAACAGACGTACGAGAAGGAGACGCCCAACGGATGCTAGACGAAGAGACGAACGGACGGACTGGTTCTCTCTCGCTCACTGGATTTCAGTAGCTATGGCGAAATGCTCCCCGAGTGGTGGTTACCTGAATCCTAGTCAAACAAGTGCATGGCAGTCAGTTTTGCGTTTCCCTCCAATAATATCTCTTGGTAACGCCGCATCGAGTGAAGAAACTGATCATGCCATTCGAAGGTGGCTTCAAGCGAATTTTTGCGCATATTCTTCTGCACATGCTGGTCATAATTGAATAGCGTAACAGTTCAGGTGCTTTAAAAGCATTCCTGATAACACCCACGATCATATACTTCCTTGAAACTCAATGGGATGGTTCGTGTAAACGACAAAGGTCGCACCTCACGACTGACCCCGATTCGCAACGGATCCACTCGTTTGCCGAAGCAACACCAGCATTTGCGTAGAAAGGTTGGCGTCTCACATGAACTTGGTATCAAATGTCGAAATCCGCAAGATTAGCCCGATACAGGAAACGACAAACTCGAAAACGGCAGCAGAGATTTGCAATCGGAAATTCTTGGTCATCAAAATCTGCTCGACAAAGGCTTAAACCACGTGCAAAGTTTCAGGAAAATATACTTGCCAAGCACTTCCCGCGAGCAAACTCAAGAACTATTCCAAGCCGCAGCTTCCAGCCCCTTCACTTGTTTGTTCCACGAAACGTATCTGACGGTTTACTTCTTTAAAGCAGTTTGGCTTCTCAGCTTCACTGAAGCTAATCAATGGTGCTTCAAATGGAGCATTGAATCCCATGGCGAAGACTCGATTATCAGGGTTCATGCAGCAGACAGCATCTCAAGGGCAGCTTTGCATCTATGGCGACTCACAGATATTTTGGGATGCACAACCCCTTTCGAGACGGAGGCTGATTGGAAGCAGGATGCTCTTTCCCAAACTCGACTTCGGAACCACTGGCAGCGTCGAGGATAGACGTGTTGCCTTTGCTTGGTGGTGTTTTCTTGAAATCTAGCTTCGTTTGATAGGGGCCACCGCCATTGGATTGGCGTCTCCTTTTGCTTGTTTTCCTGCCATGCTCCAAATGCACCTCTTGTTCTGGTTCTGCTGGTACCAAGCCACTGTCAGATTGTGATAGTGGGTTTGGTTGGTTGTCACCGACGATTGCCTCGTGTATGAATGTTTTAGCACCCTTTAGAAGATACTCATCTGCATCGGATTCACCATCGTGATCTGCAGTTTTGCGCGGGATGGTATTCGACTGCTCGGCTGCACTGGAATCGCCTTCTTGCACCACAATGTTGCTCACAATTTCATCTGCAATGTCAACCATTTCTTCATCCTCTCGTTTGTACGCCTTCTGATGTGCACTTGACTTAGACTGGGCCTTAGAATAGTCAATTCGATTTTCCTGGATCAATAAGTCATCATTTCCTCTTCGATACGCGTCTTGAATACCTTTCAGAACCCCTCCTTCTTTCCAGCACAGCAAGTTGTGGATTCCAAATAGCTCTCCTTGCTGATTCCGGTCTCCTTGGACACCTTCGAAATATCGTGGAGCCTTCACGCCTTTGAGAGTTGTATCACTAAGCTGCTGCTTGTAGATTTGACGCACGTAAATCATCTCCTCGATAGTTCCAAGCGTGATCAAGCGATACACTTGAACATCCTTCGTTTGACCGATTCGGAATGCTCGATCCTGCGCTTGGCAATCATGAGCTGGATTCCAACTTGGATCAAAGATGACTACATTGGTGGCAGTCGGCAGGTTCAGTCCCAAACCGCCGGCCTTCGTACTAATCAGGAACACGCTGGCTCTACTCTCTGCACTGTTGAACTCATTGACAAGACGCAGCCGATCGTCCACTTTCGTATTCCCGTCAAGTCGGAGATAAGTGATAGCTTTACTGACAAGGAACAACTGCAAGATATCAAGCATTCTCGTACTTCGGCTGAACAAAAGCGTTTTCTGGCGTCGCTTCTTCCACAGTGCAAGCAGCTTTTCCAACACCAGCATTTTTCCGCATGTCTTCGTACCAATCGAGCGCATTTCTTGAAATGAAGATACTTGTTCAACACCTCCAACCGCATCAATGTCATCGCCAAATGCTTCTGCTGCAAACTCAGCCCCATATTCTTGCATGTCTGGTGAATCGCCTGGATTCACTTTCAGCAATTCCATGTGATTCGAGAGCTTCAGCAGTTGGGCCACGCAGACCAGACCCACACAATTCGGACAAGATGAGCAAGCCTCCCCATTTCGATGAAATCGTTCCCAGATCAACGGTCGTGAATCTCCAATGGACAGCGGAGTTTGATAACAGCATGCTTTACGTTTCCGCTTGCTATCTCGTCCGCAGTCACACTCTTCTTCGCCACGTCGGAGCAATTCAAACTCAGGCATCGCCAAGATCCTCTTGTATGCCGCAAGTTGGTAAGGGGTGAGATCACAGAACACGACTTGATCGCACTTTTTGATCTCCTGAAATAAAGGGTTAATCTCTTTTTCACGACGCAGATAATATGGAGTCAGCACTTGGCGTAATTGCTTCTCTTTCTGTCGGCTTCGCTCTACCGCCTCAGGAACAGCCGACTTCTTTCGACCGTATTTGATATCATCACCGTAATATGAGCGGAACTCGTTCCAGGTACCCAATACCCCAGGAGCGATTGTGTCGATCAAGCAATGAAGTTCTTTTTCATTGTTCTGCATCAGTGTCCCGGTAAGTCCGAGCTTTTTCGCGCATTTCATGGACTGCACAGCACGCGTGAGCTTCGACTCTGGGTTCTTTAGGCAGTGCATTTCATCGAAAATGACAGCATCCCACGGAACTTTATCCAAGCGATCAAGCGTCATCTTCAGAATGTCGTAGCTGCAAATCACAATTTCATACTCGCCTCTACACAATGTGAACATGAGAAAGTTAGCGCTCAAAGAACTCAGTCCAGCTTGGTATATCCAGGCACGCACGGACCTGGATATTTGATTGACCATAGCCTCGCGCTCATCTGGCTTTCCGTGCAAAATTACGGTGCAGCAGCATAGCCATGCACGGAGTTCGGCCTCCCAATTGTGCAGCAAAGACGCTGGCACGACTACCAATATCGGGGCTTGACTAGACGTGAAATCGAGGGGGGCATCTTGATCACTTCCCTGCATGCTTGCAATAGCTTCACGACGTTTACTGCGGAGCGAGCGCCACGACTCTTTGTCACGATAATCGCCATGCTTCCCCAACACCGCCGCAATGAATGCGATGACTTGGATGGTCTTTCCTAAGCCCATTTCATCACCCAAGATCCTGCCTGTGTTATTCGAGTACGCACTGTACAAGAATCGGACTCCTTCACGCTGGTAATCAAATAGATAGTTGTTAATATTCTCGCACACTTCCACGGATCGACCACTGCCACTCGCTGTCAAGACGAGCGGACCCTCTTTGTTCTAATGACACATGCAGCAACAGCAGTAAATGATAAATTTCATAAATTCACGCCACCAGAGATTCAACAAAACGAATTACCTCTGAGGGCGGGAGACGAGGCCAGCGGTCAGTATCTTCGATATCCGAGTCACCTTCCGATCCAGTTCGACGTTTGCGCGGGCGTTTAAGGAACCTAGGGCGACTTCTTCTTGCTGATAATGCGTTATTTGATTCATCGGTATCTCTAGCTACCGATAGCATCCTGGTTGCTGCTCGTTCTTTCTGTTCGTCAGCGATATCTTTCGCATCCGACATCCAATCATCATCATCGGATTCCGCTTCGCCATTTTCTGTGCTTTTACAACTTGCTTTAGTGATGGATGACGCGATCACATGCCGCGGACGATTTCCGATTTCAGTTGTCACATTCTGAGAGTCATCATAGATGGCTTGCGCAGAGAAAAGTGAGTTCTGAGTTCGCGACCCCGCGCCTTCGACGGACAATCTTCGTCGTTGCCTCACATCAATGAAGCCATCTTTGCTTCGAAATGGGGATATATACATTGCGCCATGCTTTTTCTCGGCCGATGCATTGGTCTCCAGGTCCCAAAATGGCGAGCGCTCCCGCGATTGAGTAGCAGATCCTGGTCGTGTCGGCGTGCTCTCTACTGCTTCTTGCATCTTGTACGTATAAGGTACCGTATCACTTCGCCCACCGTTTTGGTCTGCTGCAGGGGGTGCACGCACACCAGGACTACTGTCAGACGGCAGTAACCCATACTTCATCGCAATTCGCTCACTCGCCGACAGTTCTGTTTGCTGAGCACGTTTTTTGCTTCCTGTAGCTATAGCATGTTCACGTTCTGGTACTGGCGATTTGCTGGGCACGTCATTAACACTATGCAAAGCGTTTGCTGCTCTCGTTGTCGTCGTCAATGGATTCTTGAGCGGTGGAGACCCCATCAAATGCGCTTTCTTGCTCGTTGTCGGGAGGAACTTCATCAGCATGTCACGAGCCGACACCACGGGCTTCTTCGTCTCTTGAGATGAAGATGTACTCACATCATGCATTCTATTATCGACGGCTTTATACGAATTCTGACTCGGCGTGCTGCCTTTCCAAGGTTGGGAAAGCACGGTCGGCGAGCTCGTGAGCAGCGAGTGGATCAGACCGGACTCCAACTCGCTGCGATCGGTGGCGCCAAAGGAGATCGTGGGTATGGAGCTGCTACCGGAGCGCGTGAACGTGGCAGTGGACGGCGTCGGACTCTCATCTTCGTCGCTGCTCGAGAGCAATTCTGCCATTTCCGTCCGATTGACGTTGCCGCGCGCACACAAATAGCAAAATGCGTCATGCAGCAGCACTGTGTTACCCCTCAATAGTGGTCCTTCAACTATTACCTGGGAGGCAAAGTAGCATGCACCAAACACGGTCTGATGGTTAATGGACAAGAACGCATGGACAAGAAGGCAATCGAGTGCATGTGCGAGTTTTTCAGGTCTCTATATATATGTTATATAAATCTACATAAGCCCATTGGCCAGGCTTCAGTTACGATTATGTGGTGATGTGCTTGTGTGTGTGCGTGCGTGTGTTGCGCGGTGCTCTCGCGCCAATCATTCGTTCACGCATGTGCCAATCCATTAGCAACAAAAAGCGGTCTGATCGAAAGGCGCAAGCTACTTTGACTGGCTTAGTTGAAGATCGGGTCTGGCGTCTGCGTTGGCAGCAGACCAAAGCGCTTCTTGGTGATGATGCGCTCCTTGGAGAACTTGTCGTCCGGTGAGAAGCGCGCAGGGTGCGCCGAGTGCGTTGGCTTGCCCGAAGGATCTTCCTTCTGCAACAATCGTGACAACAACCAGCACCAGCGTCAGCAACAGAAACGCGCGCATTGTACACATACAGACGGCATAAACATACCTTGAGCGTGTAGACACGCTTGCCGTCTTCGCCGAGGTAGTACATGAGGTGCATGGTGACGTTCGGTCGCTTTGGTGGCGGTGAGCACTTCCAATTAAAGTAGCAGAAGGGATACAACCGTTGGAGTGTGCGCGCGCACACGTGGGTATTTCTCTATATTTAAAGAAAATGCAGCTCTTCCTCTATATTTAGAGAAACCGCAGTCGTCAAAATTACTGGTCGCGGCGGCAAAGCGCAGCAAACCCTACCCTCAATTTGAGATTTCCACCAATCGGATCGCATCCAATGTCTTTTTCCTAAAAAACCTCACTTTCAGGTTTCTCAAGCAAAGAAGCACCCACTACGATGGCAAGATTACCAGACCCTTCCCCTTGCCGCCCGTTTCGACGGCGAAAAAACCTCACGGTAAGAGCGCGTGACTTGGTTTCAGTATGGGGCTGCGTGGTTGGTTGGTGGCGGACGGGGGGGGGGTGGTTTGGGTGCTTTTCGCGCGCTCTTCTCTTGGCCGTGGATCTGGTCCAAGACCCGCCTGCACGCCCCGCCCGCCCGCCCGCCTGCGCTGCGCACCACCCCCCGGCCGAGATAGTTGCTAAAGTACCAAATCGCACAATCACAGCTGAAGCCATGGTAAGTAGCACGCTTTCGCTTGCTGGACGGCCGTGCGTATGAGGAGTATGCGCGGCACCGGCGACAGATGAAAGAAGAGATGCCGATGCAGACGCCCGCGCGATCCATAAAGTCACTGCATTTCCCCTCTTCCCCCCCCTCCCCTCTCCCCACCTTTATGCTGGTTTCACTGTGCCGAAGCGCGCCAAAATGAACGCAAGAGCATTTTTTCAACCCATGATGCAGTAATGGCAACGAAGGCGCTGCGATTAGGATGATGTTCAAGAGCAGGCGAGTTTGAAGCGCAGGGTTCGACACCAAGTTGGAGTGTGTGTGCGTGTCCAAGCGTGGATGAAGCTGGAGAGGGGAAACAGTGTGGGTGGGCGATTGTGGAAGCAGTGTTTTTTGGAGGAGGGGGCGAATACTCTGGCGGCACCGGCAAACGGTTCTTTTCTTCATCATTAGCCAGTTTCTGCCGATACTTGCTGCCAGAGTTCCAAATGCTAATTTTTTTACGCGTGCATTACAGGCCCAAAACGTCCCAGAATTCAAGCTCATCCTCGTCGGCGATGGTGGTGTCGGTAAGACCACCTTCGTGAAGCGTCACTTGACGGGTGAATTCGAGAAGAAATACGTTGGTACGTGGCTGTAATGCTTTGTCTAGTATTGAGTGTTTAATCCCTAATTATTGCAAAACGCTTGATGTGTGCAGCCACCCTCGGTGTCGAAGTCCACCCTCTCGTTTTCCACACCAACTTCGGCCCAATCCGTTTCAACTGCTGGGATACCGCTGGTCAGGAGAAGTTCGGTGGTCTTCGTGATGGTTACTACATCCAGGGCCAGTGCGCGATTATCATGTTCGATGTGACCTCGCGTATCACCTACAAGAACGTTCCAAACTGGCACAGAGACTTGTTCCGTGTGTGCGAGAACATCCCGATCGTGCTCTGTGGTAACAAGGTCGAAGTCAAGGACCGTAAGGTGAAGGCCAAGCAAATCACCTTCCACCGCAAGAAGAACTTGCAATACTTCGATATCTCGGCCAAGTCCAACTACCAATTCGAAAAGCCATTCTTGTGGTTGGCTCGCAAGCTTGTCGGGTACGTTTTTGATGTGCTTACACAAACACCATGCAAATCAATCTGTGTATGATGATATCGTGATACTAACTGATGTCTGTGTATATGGCTACAATTCCTTCAGTGACAACAACTTGACCTTCGTCGAGGCGCCAGCGCTTGCTCCTCCAGATGTGATCATCTCCCAAGAACAGATCGCCCAAATCGAGGCCGAGACCCAGGCTGCGGCCTCGTCGGTGCCTCTTCCAGACGAGGATGAAGACCTTTAAGTTTGATGACCGTATTTCCGCCAGCCTCCGCGCACTCCATTCCGCTCCTTTTCGTTTAGAAAGAACTACCAGTCGAGGAAGAGGAAGGATGTGTTTTTTTTCTCTTTTCCCGACCCTTTATGCTAGTTGGATATGCCATCAATGAATGAAGTTCTTGTGGCGTTCCCATTGTTGCTTATGTGCGCTTTAGCGAGTTGCCTGATAATCTTTGGCCATTTGACACCATACAAACAAGCGTGACTGACGCATTCTTGCTTTGTGTCTATTTCCAGCATTTTCGTAGCCATTCCAGCCATGCTCACGAACCTAAGTGGCTCTTTTACTCGCAACGGACGTTATGCCGCCATCATGGCAGTGCAACACGATCAGTTCATACAGGATATCGTGTTTTAGAGTAAGAACCCATATGTTTAGTGCGTCATCCTTTTACTCTAATTTAAAGAGGTTTACCAATTCTGAGAGGATTGCGCTGCCACCGGCTGGTCTGACGTCTTTTTCATAGAGCACAATTGGTCATTAGACAGGGAGGGCACGAGAGAATCGATCTGTAGCGTGTACGTATTGCGGCGCATTCAATCAGTGGCTATGGACTGTTACGAGACGCCCGCTGCGACACAGCGCAAGGACATGCTGACGCTCGACATGTCGCCGCGCCGCGCCACGCGCGTGACCATCATCGTGCCGAGTCCGAGTCCGAACGAGGTGTCGGCATCGCTTGAGCACATCAAACTGCACACCGGCGACGACTATGACACAGCAGAGGCAGATGACAGCACCGAAGCGATGCTCGAAGACGGGACGCGCGCCAAGAAGACGAACCGGAAGAAGAAGACTGCTCCAGTCGACATGCATGCGTTCCGCACGTGCATCATCCTGGGGATGCCCTGGGCCGCGTACGCCGTGTTCAGTGAGTCCAAACTGCATGCTTCTCTATTATTTTCTCCAGCAGTAGTCTATTATGCTCATTATCGCGATCTGCATCTATGGCACCCTTAGGTACGATTTTCCACGACGTGCGCGCTTCGTACATGACGTCAATGGGCATCTCGGACAAGATCCCGCGCTTCGTGCCGCCGCTCGTGACGTTTTTCCTCGGCCCGATTCTCGGCGCGGCGTCCGACCGTTCGCTTTCCAAATGGGGGCGCAGGAATGCGTTTCTCATGTTCGCCGTGGTCATTCTCACAGTCTCGGGGCTGCTCTTTGGTTCCGCCCAAGTGCTCTTCGCAGAGTACACGAATGTGACGTGTCTCTTGCTGTTCTTACTGAGCATTGGCGTGCTGTTGATCAATGTACGTGGCAAAGCGCATGCGCTTTCTTCAATGCATATTTTGTTACTGTCCTAATAAACATTTTTTCGGCTCGAACAGATTGGTCTCCGTGCGCGCATCATGGACGAAGTCCCGATCGAGTACCAAGTGCACGCACAGTCCGCAGTGGCCATGTGGGACGGCGTCGGCGGCGCGCTCGGGCTGCTCTTGTTTCGCAACACGGCGGTCGTGGTGTTTGCCAGCGAGATCAGCGGCCATGACATCCTCGTTTCGTTCAGCGCGGCCATGGCGGGCATCCTCGTGCTCACGGCAGCGTGCATCTACCTTCGGCCCGAGCCCCCGCAGGACCGACCGCCGTTCCAGCCTCCGCTCGCTCGGCTGGTGCGCGAAGTCTGGGACCAGATCCTGTACGCACCCATGCTCTTCCGGAAGCTCTGCCTCGTGCACTTTGTGCTCTTGTACGTACTACATTACATTGGGTTTTGTAAGCCTTCATGAGAACCTCATTCGCTTCCTGCACATAATTATATGTCTATAGCTTCGCGTGGTCGTCTTTCAAAGACGAGATCTACAACTGGTGGGGGAGCAACGTGTACTCTGGATGCAAGGACGCAGGTAAAGTAGCAAACACCAAACATACATTGCGCGCTTTTCTTTTACTGAGAAAGTTTTGTGCTGTTTGTTAACGCAGGCTGCAGCGACGACGGCTTGAACGAGTTCAAACATGGCCTCGACATCGCGAATTCGGCGCTCATGTGCCAGGTAAATGCTTGCAACCAAAACGAAATGCTATGCTTCACAAACCATGCCTGAACTTTATTTTTGCGGTGATCTCTTTTGTTATAGAACGCGTTGCAAGTGGTCATGGGTTTGATCTTTCTCTTTGTCGTGCCACGCGTGCCCAATGCGAGTTTTCTCAAGCGCGGATCCCTTGTCGGGCTCATTATCGGTGGTATGTGCTTCCTTTTCCTTCGGCGTGTCATTCAATTAGATATTGAAGTAGCTGCTTGCTGGTGTGCAGAATTGGCGCTCGTGATTTGTGTTTCTGTGGGTAAGTACTGGCTCCCGCTCACCTTTGGCGCGTTCGTCGCGACGGCGTTCTACCAGACCGTCGTCACAGTCTTCCCGTACGCGGTCGTGGGCATCATGGGCAAGGAGATCCAGGAGTCTGCGCACAGCTTCAACAACAACGGGCTCTACATCGGCGTGCTCATGCTCTTCTCGTCGGCGTCAGAGCTCACGGTGCAGATCTACGGCGCCGAGAAGATCGCGCCCTTGGGCACCGGCAACTTGATGACACTCTCGTGCATTTTGTTCGCCGCAGGCATCGCGTGCACGACGGCGTTCACGATCGCTGGCCGCCGGCACGTCGTTCGATGAGCGGAGATTGCAATGCATCTGTATAATAAAACAAAGAAGGCGCATCCATTTTGATCTATTTCTATGGCGGTTTGTCTATCATTAGCACCAATGAGTGGCTGGGAATGTTCCGCATGCCACCAAGTTGAAGCAAGACACGGCACATGTGCCAGGCCACATGCCAAGGGAAAGCAATGCCTATGGTGTCGTCGTCTGGAAAGCCCAAGCTGCTGCCCCGCCAACTGGTCACGCACGACGCCCGCAGCAGCTACATCCAGCGGGCGCACACGCTCGCGGGCCCAGGCGCGTATGTGATCCCCTCGACGTTCCAGCAGTCGCTCCAGAACGACCGCCTCCGCGAAGTCCAACTGCAGCAGTATGGACGAGAGTTTGCGCGGCAGCAGAGGCAACAAGCGGATACTGGGGCAAATGCGAGCGAAGACGAGGTGCTGCGGGTCTCGGCGAGCGCGTACGTGCTTGCGAAGTGCTATCATCTCTGCGCAAGGACTGAAAGTGAGAAAGAGATCCTTACGTATGCGTATGCGTCTATGACAACATGGATATAATATATCAGTAGCCAGGTCGGCATTGCACAACAGCCGCAGAAGTGGACATCGGACAAGTACCGCGCACGGCGTGATCGACTGCGCAGCATGCTGCAGCGAGCACAGGTAGTGTACTGCCGAAAACAAAACGATGCGTTTTTCACCGTGCTGCATGCGTCTTACCATTGCATACGCATGCGCGCTGCAACAAAAATGTCGTTGTGAAATAGCATCCTGCAGGTACTTTGAGTTCCAAGTCCGATAGCGACGATGATCATCTCGCAGAAACGCCGACAATAATGCCCTGCAACCCGAGTTGCCTTGACGCGATGGTCGAAAGCTACGGGCAGCTGAGCCCCACCAATCGTGCAGCTACCGGAGCAACAGCAGCGCCACCAGCACCTTTGAGCGTCGCCACTTTCCGCACACGCGCTGCACCGCCGCTCTCTCCATCGCTGTCATCCGCGGGTTCGTCGCGCTCGGAGCTCGACGATACCCAGTTGAGCCTCTTTCCACGGCAGACGATCGAAGAAGAGCAGGAGAGAGAGGATGACGGCGACTCCGTCATGCGCTCCCCGCAGGTACGCGCTGCATCCACGGAACAATGACGCAGTGCGGGATATTCTTGCGTGTTTGTTTACTCTCACACACATCGCGTGGTTGTTTGGTCCGTAGCGCTTGTTGAAGCAGCAGCCGACGCCGTTGACGTATCAGCAGTATCTTGCCACCACCAGTTACCTCAGGCGCTTGAAGAAGCATCCGCAACTGCAACGCAGCAGCAGCCAATAGGTAGACGCTGAGCGCAGACGCCACACCTTCCATACAGTGAGAGAGCGAAGCAGTATGTAGCTACGCCAAGGCAGCATGAAGCATGAGGGTGGCGTCATTGGCACCAGCTGGCCATCGACGACGTCATTCACTGCTTTGCCCACAGTGTCATAGAGCAGCAAATCTTTCAAGGGAAACGTCTTCTTTTCGTGCCTCATGCTCATGTCTCCGATCGCGCTCTCACTCGTTTCAGTAGCTTCACTCTCACATGGTGTTAAATCACTGATTCAAAATATTTTTGGATTTCGTAACATAAACCATTATGTTTGATGCTAGTATTAACTTAGAGTGACGTTAAAGTACTATATTAGAGAATTTGGACAAGATTGTGCTTCAATGACGCCAGTGTATCATCGGATGATGTCACTCAACTTCAGAAAAAGGGCAGATGTGACCACTCTGTGCTCTCAATAGAGGCCTTCTCTCGATGTCATTCTGCACCAACCTGTTGCTGTTTGAGGGGGGCAACTTGCCCCACCCCATCCCTCTGGCTCACGATGACGTCCCCCTCGCGCGCCAAGCACCAAAGCCCCAAAGCCAAGGTTTTAATGTGACGTGGCATCCATTCGGTGCCCAGCGTCTCTATGTGAAACGACCTGACGCCATTCCGAGGTTTTATTCTGACGTCGCCCCCGCACTGCCCCTCTCTCTCCTGCTGATTCACGTCGTTTCCAGCACGTTTGGTCCGATAGGCTAAACGTGCTGGAAACAACGTGCGCTAAACACTAGCGACCATCACTCTTGCACGTTTGAAAGGGGGCGGGCGGGGAAAGCTCGCTCGCCCACGCCGCACTGTCATTCGCGAATTTGAGCGCTTCCGGGTACTCCGCTTCCCTTCCGCGCGCCGACTTCCAGATCTTCTCGCTGTCGTAGTTCAACTGCAACTCCACCCTCTTGTTGTTTACCGCAACAGGCAGAGTTTTTCCTCTTCTTCAACAGCACAACACAAAAACACATTGACATCATGTCGGCCAAGGCGATCCGCGAGTTCGACGGCAAGCGCATCTTGTCCACGGCGCTGCCGGCGTTCCACCTCGAGAAGCGCTTTGCGCAGATCAGCGTGCACAAGAACTTTGCGACCGAGAGCAAAGACGATTTCTTTGCTGCGATCGAGCAAGACAACGCGTGGCTGCTCTCGCTCGGCGACGTGAAGCTCGTGGTCAAGCCGGACCAGCTCATCAAGCGTCGCGGCAAGGCCAACCTTCTGCTGCTCAATGCGACGTGGGACCAGGTCAAGGAATGGGTCTGGGAGCGCATCAACAAGCCGATTCAGGTCGAGACCGTCACGGGCGTGCTCACGCACTTCATCGTCGAGCCGTTTGTGCGCCACGCGAGCGTGGACGAGCACTACGTGTGCATCGTGTCGACACGCACGGGCGAAGAGATCTTGTTCTACCACGAAGGCGGTGTTGATGTCGGCGATGTCGACCAAAAGGCGCAGCGCTTGCACGTGCCGATTGAGACTGCGGTCACTGAAGACGAAGTGACTGCAGGTCTGCTCACGTTGGTTGAGGATGCGCGCAAGCCGATCTTGGCCAAGTTCTTGGTCGCGATGCTCGATACCTTCCGCTCGTTGCACTTCGTGTACATGGAGATCAACCCGATCGTGCTCGTGGGCGACCAGATCTCGGTGTTGGACATGGCCGCCAAGGTCGATGAGACTGCGAACTTCTTGGTCGGTAGCAAGTGGGGCAACCTCGAATTCCCACCAGCCTTTGGTCGTGCCAAGTTCCCTGAGGAAGAGTTCATCCAAGACCTCGACTCGAAGACCGGTGCGTCGTTGAAGCTCACGATCTTGAACCACACGGGTCGCATCTGGACCATGGTTGCCGGTGGCGGTGCCTCGGTTGTGTACGCCGATACCATTGCCGATCTCGGCTACGGCCACGAATTGGCCAACTATGGCGAATATTCGGGTGCCCCAAGCGAGGCGCACACGTACCACTACGCTAAGACGATCCTTGACCTCATGACGCGCAACTACGACGACCGAGGCAAGGTGCTGATCATCGGTGGTGGTATCGCCAACTTTACTGATGTCGCGATGACCTTCAAGGGCATCATTCGCGCGCTCAAGGAGTACCAGAACAAGTTGAAGGAGAACAAGGTGCACATTTGGGTGCGTCGTGGTGGCCCAAACTACCAGGAAGGTCTGCAAATGCTCCGCGACGTTGGCGAAGAGACGGGTGTGGACATTGAAGTGTTCGGACCTGAAACCCACATCACGGCGATCGTGCCAATGGCGCTTGGCCTCGTTGAGCCTCCATCGGCCGAAGAGGCCAAGCAAGCGGTTGCTGCGCACCAAGCTGCGTCGAAGAGCAAGGCGGCCAAGAGCACGCCTGCGTCGGAGAACAACAGCGACAACGAAAACGCGGATGCTGACAGCGACAACGCGTTTGGTGCTGCCAAGCCCGCGGCTGAGAAGGTCATCCCGCCTGTGATCCAGGACGAAGGCATTGTGCGCATGGACACCAAGACGCGCTGCATCGTGTACGGTCTGCAACAACGCGCTGTGCAAGGCATGCTTGATTTCGACTACTTGTGCAAGCGTGAGACGCCGAGTGTCGCGGCGTTGATCTTCCCGTTCTCGCCAAACCACTACCTCAAGTTCTACTGGGGTACGTCGGAACGTCTCATCCCGGTGTACCAGGACTTGAAGGAAGCCGTGAAGAAGTTCCCGGATGTGAGCGTGCTCGTCAACTTCTCGTCGTTCCGTTCCGTGTTCTCGTCGACGGTCGAGGCGCTCGAGTGCCCAACGCTCAAGACCCACGCGATCATCGCCGAAGGTGTGCCAGAGGCGCAAACGCGTCTCATCATCAAGAAGGCGCAAGAGAAGGGAGTCGGCCTCATTGGCCCTGCGACCGTCGGTGGCATCAAGCCAGGCTGCCTGCGTATCGGTAACACCGGTGGTATGCTTGACAACATTGTGCACTCGAAGCTGTACCGTCCTGGCAGCGTCGCGTACGTGTCCAAGTCGGGCGGTATGTCGAACGAACTGAACAACATCATCTCGCAGACCTCAGACGGCGTGTACGAGGGTGTGGCCATCGGTGGTGACAAGTACCCTGGCTCGACGTTCATCCAGCACTTGCTCCGTTACCAGAGCAACCCGGAGGTCAAGATGATGGTGCTCTTGGGCGAAGTCGGTGGTACGGACGAGTTCGAAGTGTGCCGTGCTATTCAGAGCGGCAAGATCACGAAGCCTGTCGTCGCGTGGTGCATTGGTACGTGCGCTAAGATCTTCCCGTTCGAAGTGCAATTCGGCCACGCCGGTGCGTGTGCTACGGGCGAATCCGAGACCGCGTCGGCCAAGAACGCGGCGCTCGCGGCCGCTGGTGCCATCGTGCCAGACAACTTTGACCTCTTCGGCAAGGCCATCCGTGGCGTCTACGACAAGCTCGTGACTGAAGGTGTGATTGTGCCAAAGCCAGAGGTGCCTGTACCAAAGGTGCCAATGGACTACGCCTGGGCCAAGAACTTGGGCCTCATCCGTAAACCAGCGAACTTCATCTCGTCGATCACGGATGACCGTGGTGAGGAATTGCGTTACGCCGGCATGCCGATCTCGCACATCTTCGAGCAAGACATGGGCATCGGTGGCGTCATCGGCCTGCTTTGGTTTAAGCGCCGCCTGCCAGCGTACGCGTCCAAGTTCATCGAGATGGTGCTCATGGTCACGGCTGACCACGGTCCAGCCGTGTCTGGTGCGCACAACACGATCGTCACGGCTCGTGCCGGCAAGGACCTCATCTCGTCGTTGGTCTCGGGTCTCTTGACCATTGGGCCACGTTTCGGTGGTGCCTTGGACAAGGCCGCCGAGATGTTCTCGACGGCGTATGACTCGGGTCTCTCGGCTGCCGACTTTGTCGACGACATGAAGAACAAGAACGAGCTGATCATGGGTATCGGTCACCGCATCAAGTCGCTCTCGAACCCTGACAAGCGTGTGACGATCATCAAGGAGTTCGCCATGGAGAACTTCCCGGCCACCGACGTGCTCAAGTTCGCGTTGGACGTCGAGCAGGTGACCACGAAGAAGCGTTCGAACCTGATCTTGAACGTCGACGGCTGCATTGCGGTCTGCTTCGTCGATTTGCTGCGCAACTGTGGTGCGTTCACGCGTGAGGAAGCCGACGAGCAGATCGAGCACGGATGCCTCAACGGTCTCTTCGTGCTCGGCCGCAGCATGGGCTTCATCGGTCACTTCTTGGACCAGAAGCGCTTGAAGCAGCCACTCTACCGCCACCCATGGGACGATATCTCGTACTTGGAGGAAGACATGTAAGTTTAGTTTTAGTGAACGCGAAGTGCCCATAAACACGTTTTGTATTTTGGTTTGTTGGTTCGCCTGTTAGACACGGTTCCCATTGAACAAATGAAGCACAAATTACACAATTCCATTGCATCATGAAAAGCAAATGAGTGGTCGCATATTTGATGCGTGTTATATACGAAGAGCTACGGAATGATTCGGCATGATCAGTTGCTGTTCATGAGGCTGTTGCTGTTCTCGTTCTGGAACGTGTCGCTTCGCAGCCGCAGAATAGCTTTGCGGATGCGCGCGCGGTGCGCGAACTTGGCGATACCAATCTCGCTCATCGCCTGCTCGACGTCGTCCTCGTCGAGCTCGGCGAGGTCTTCGAGCGCGTGAAATCCCTGCGACTCGAACTCGCGCGCGTACGCGTAGTAGTCGCCCGGACGCTGTGGATCGATGTCCGCGAGCCACGTGCGCAGCATCTGCGCGTCTTGAGAAAGCAGCTTTGGTTTCTCTGGATCGTCCGCGGGATCGTCTGCTTGATTGTTGCACTCTACTCCCGTTTTCTCGGGCGAGAACGAACCCGAAGAGGTTGAGCTCGAGCATGTAGACGCAGCGGACGACGGACGCAGCGACAGCAACTCGTCGACGCTCAGACGACGCACGTCGGCGGCTTGGACGTGCGGCGGGATCGGTTTGAGGACGCCGTCGTCGCTCTTGCCCAAGATGCTGTCCAGCGCCTTCTCCGTGTCGGATAACAGCGTCTTGAACTCTTTTGGCGCAGTGTGCTGGCTATTGTTGTTGCTTTGCTGTCCACTAGGCATCGGTTGGACGGCCGCTTGCTGCTGCTTTAACGCGAGCGCCTTCGCCTTTCGCTTCTCCCATCGAGACGCAAAACTCTGTGATCGTTTCGGCTCATACGACTGCACATGCTGTTGCGCCTGCCATTATGACAGCATGATGAGTCCACGCGCACGATTACCAACTATACTAACAGTAAAAAGAGCACACCTGGATAGGATGTGTGTATTCCAGATCCTTGGCAAACGTCGGCAGTCGATGCGAGTCGGCTTCGACCTTGAGCACGCGGCGCCGCAGCTCCAGCATCGCTTCGTCCGGGAAGCTGTAGTCGTCCTCGGTCGAATGGCACGACAGCAGCGAGCGCTGATGCTCCT
The DNA here is from genome assembly GCA_000143045.1 of Globisporangium ultimum DAOM BR144. Taxonomy (NCBI): domain Eukaryota; phylum Oomycota; class Peronosporomycetes; order Pythiales; family Pythiaceae; genus Globisporangium; species Globisporangium ultimum. Next base: position 205,084 of record GL376599.1, on the reverse strand, counting down.
CGTTGAACTGCACGCGACGCAGGCGGCTAAAGCACTGGCCCACAAGAGTGTACCCCCATGTCCCTGCATTGGTTACAGCTTCGCACGGGTTGATGCGCATCGCAGAGACGCCGCTCCAGCTGGAGCTACTGGGTGCAGAGCTGCTGCTGCAGGTGTCCATGACCGTGAAGCGTGCGTCGTCCATTCTGAGAATAAATGAGGGGCTCTGCGTCGTCCGTCGGCTTCTTGCGAATGCCGTTTTGCATCAAGTGAAAGGCGTCGGATGAGTAGCACGTGGTGGTGCTTGCGCGCCCTTTCAAGATTCCATTCGGAAAAGAAATACATGACCAAAGATCGAAAGTAATTTTCGTAGTTTGCCTTTCGCTAACAGGTATTTACAGCATGGTTGCTTGATTCAAATAACATATGTGTTTTAAACTTCTAAGGTCAAAGTATACTGTTTTGACCCTTTATAGTGGATTTTTCGGATAGATCATGCAACTTGCAACCTTGCTCTACGGCAGCAACCTACTCAGCACTCCATGAAAGAATGAAGCTAGCGCAGCTGTAATCGATATGTATGCCAAGGGGCATGAACCAATCCATCCTCTTGTAACCATTCAAACGAGTTATGCACCATTAATGCTGTAGTGGCTTTAAAGCACTGTCGTTCTTTCGAAAAGTAGCAGTAACAGTGGTGCCCCACCAGATGGCACCGAACTTGGAAAAATCTGTATCCATTCGCACTACAGTATCTCTTGTAATGAGTGAACCTATTATACCAGGACAGGACAGGAATATTGCTCACTGGTGCGAGTGGGTACTCTGGAGTACTTCCATAAGCTGCTACGCGCTACTATGCTACTACACGTTCAGCATGGCAGTCTGCTGCTACCCCCGTTTCATTTCACTAAAGTTTGCTTGCTATTTCTGCTCCTGTTTTAGTTTCCACAATTAAAAAGCAGTGTAATAATTCGTCGAAGGAAAACGAAGTATCAACAGAACGTTCCTCTTGATCCTCCAGCACTACTGCAATCCAATCCTTGATACTTTGCTACTTGGAGGAATGTTGCAGCGGTTGGGAACCTTCAACCACTCCGTTACATGTTGGAACGGCTTCGAATACACCCACCGCCTGGCTCTATCGTCACTCGACCGACATAGTTGAAAGGCTAACTGCTGCGCCATTGTCTTAGCGCAGCCTCACTCTGCAACTTGCGCTGCTTCGACCAAGTACCTCTACAGCTCCCAAGCACCCCCACTGCAGTCCGCTTCTGCAGTATGAACCGCGTGAGCATCCTCGTCCTCGGTCTGGCGCTGCTGCATGCCCCAAGCCACGCGCAGCCCACTGCTGCGACGCCCGCGCCCACGACGGTGAGTCCGTTCTGGAGCCCCCCAGGCTGGCCGCAAAAGTGGCTTGTTGATGGCTCGCAACCGGCGACGCCGGCTCCGCTCCTCAATGACAAGGATGCAGACGTTGGAACGGGTAACGATGACACTGAGGGCGGTGATAGCAACACCATCATCGACGGCTATGACGAAGACGATGACGGTGACGATGACGGCGACGTCCTCAGTGGAAAGACCCCTTTGACGCTGTCGCCCATGATGGTGCCAGCGCCATCACAGGATGCGGGAACGCCTGGCCAAAGCGGAGAGAAACCCGGCAATGGTAAGGTCACTTCAGGATCATCCAACACTAAGGACTCAGTCGCTCCTGCGCCAACCAACCTCAATGGTGGAAAGCCTCATTATGATGTCAACCCACCACCAAGCAATGGCGGCGGCGACAAGAACCCAACGAACTGCCCGAAGGGCTCCGTTATGGTGAGCGTCGAAGGCCGCGGATCGTTCTGCGTCTCGTCCGTTGGAGCCATCTGCGCCGGGGACAATGGAAACGGACGCTGCCCAAAGAAGCAGCCTGGGCTCGAGAAGGGCTCATACTGCGGCAAAGTGAAGAGTGGCGTGTTCGGCTGCCGCCCAGGCCCAGACCCGGTGAAGAAATGCGACGTCGAGGACGAGGACGAGGATTAAAACGTCGGCAACCTCACCAGGTACTCGTGGTTTGTATAAGTTAGCGTTTTCACCTGCATGCACTGAGTAATACAGCAATCTATTTCGACGTACAATTCTGTGCTTCCATTGCTATTTTAGTCCAAGTGATCACGGAAAACCCCTGCTTTGCGGTCATCAAGTGTGAGTGAAAATCGTACTTGTTCAGCGCAGCAATCATTTGATTGGGAAATCTAATATGTGGAAGGTACTGTATTAGTCAGTCTTCCAAAATATTTAATGATACAGGTACTCTATTGAGAGTGTGACCTGTACTTTCCAAAAAGAAGATTCCCGAACATGTTGACACACAAAAACTGTACATAAACTTTACATTTTGCATACATGCATACCCTGTCCAAGTAGGTCCATGTTTCCTTTTTCAAACAGAACCTAAAAATCAACACCAAGTACCTGTCTAATCTAGTTGTTCTTAAAAATCGCGTATCAGAGCTCGCAACGTCAACAAGCAAAGAGAAAGCAAACGGCACAATCGCCATGACGGACCGAGAGCAGCAGCGGGTGACAGCGGAAGGCATTGCGTCCGCAGCTCCGCGAGAGTACGAGCCTGCGAACGTGGGACGTGCAACAGCAGAAGCGCAAGCAACGCCAATGGTGGCAGCAGAAGGCACAAGCCAGTCGGCAGCGTCTGCAGGAAAGGTCGACGAAGAGGAAACCAAGATGGCAGCAGCGGCAAATAATGCGCCAACGCAGATTGATGGCAATGACGAAGAGAAAATGGTCGTGGTGCATTTGAAGTTTATCGGCGACCGCGAGCGCGTGTCTGTGCGATGCTCGCCGACGATCGTGATTGCCGACTTGAAACAGAAGGTGCTCGCCGCTCATGCGCAGCTCGAACAGCAACAACAGCAGAGCGATTCCACTGCGGCGGAAGATGCCAACAGAGAGCAAGAGTCGGTCAGCATTGCAACGTTGCGACTGATCTACAAAGGCAAAGTGATGAAAGACGATCACACGCTCGCGTTGTACAATTTTGTGCACGAAGATACGATCCACGCTGTGTTTGGACGCCCCCAAGCGTCATCGCCGTCACAAAATTCTGGAGTAGCGCATGGGGATGCGAGCACAGCGACTGGACCCACCGCCATGTCGCCGGCTACTGCGACACGAACCAGCTCCGGAGGAGTAGCGACAACCTCGGTCCAAGACTACGGAAACGGTCTCCGGGTTGGCCAAATCAGCATCGATACCGACGCCGACTCACCTTTGCCCGATCTCGGCAATCTCATCAATTCCATGCTCTCGAGTCTTGGTGGTAGCAGCGGTTCTCTTCCAGATGGAGCCACGGCAAGTATTCGCATTTTCAGCGATCCATCGGCACTGGGACCCTTGTCGAGTGATGCAACGACAAACTCAGCATCGTCGAATTTAAGCTCGACGAGTAGTACAACTGGTACTTCTGCACCTCCGGTATCAACTTCCTCCTCCCCTTTAGTATCGGCTGCTACTACTAGCACCTCCACTACGGCCGGACCTGTGAGACCAACAGTTGCTACAGCGCCGCCTGCTGTAACTACACCATCGACCGTGGCTACAACGGACGCAACAAGTCTCTTGAACCAAGCTGCGAGCTTGCGGCGATTGCTGCCCGCTATGGAATTGGCTCCGCTCTCTCGCCCACCGGAGTTGTCGCTCGAGATGTACAACTTGGGCAACGCTCTCCGCGAAGCAGGGGACACGTACCTAGCGGTGCATCGACAACTCCAGTTTGTCGTGACTCGATTTCTTTCGGAAAATAATCTGAATGAGTCAGAGAGATTGCGGCTGCGAACGCGAGTTCACCAGCTCGTTCCAATTCTGGAGCATATTGCATCCATGTCGCGAGCAGTGGCAAGAAACCTGGACAGCAGTTCGTACTATGGACCAGGGTCTCAAACTCCGACCACTAGCGGAGTCAGCGAAGCACCTGCAGCTTCGTCTGTGAGCACGCCAACTGCACCTTCCCCAGCAGCAACAACAGCAAGTGCGCCACCACCATCGGACCCAAGTGTCAACGTGTCTCCAACAGTGAACATATTTGGAGGCGGCAATGGCCATGCTGGAGGCATAGCGGGAATCGGTAGTTCGATCGCAGAGATTCTCCAAGCTGTGAACAATTTCCGGCCAGGAAACATGCCTCCATCCGGCGCACCAACTACAGCAGCGACTAGCGACGGCACGACGACCTCGACAGCGCAAGACAATAGTGCAGGAGGGCTAGGAGGTCTGCTCAACCTTGTGTCGACGCTTACTGGAGCTCGACCTGTTCAGCCCGCGGCACCTCGTCCTTCAACCAGCGTATCCAGTGCGCCAGCTACATCTAGCCAACCAAGCGCAAATTTCAATCAACCATTATCGGATCTTTTTGCTCAGGTATGTTGCAACTGGTCTCTATAAACTCCCTGATAGTGTCGGTATTCTAAACCAATTCGTTGTGTTTTTAGGTTATGCATGATATGGATACGCTTGATGAGTGGGACCCCGAAGTGACCGAACAGTTACTCAAGCGAGTGTATCCACACTTGCGCCACCGAATTCGGTTGCTCGTTAGTCCGGACAGTACTTCCGAATCGGTTCGTGTGATGAGGTATTGCTCGCTTTCATTGTGTGCTAATACTCACTGAATACTATTACTGTTTGTGTTATAGAACAATGCGCGCAAGAATCTATGGTGCGAAAACGCAGTTAAAGAGATCGAATCGGCAAGTGTACGTTTCTAAAACTACAACATTCGTTTGAAGCTTATGTGACTTTGTCTTGTTTGACCCACAACTTGGTTATTTGCTCCATAGATGCGAGTCTTCGAACAACACCAGTTGCCATACACTGCAGACGATTTGCGCTGTAAAATGAACCATGCTGCGCTGGAGTATTTCCTGGAAATCTGCTTGGCTCCCGCTAGTTCGCAAGATCCAACCGGACACGACCATATGAATTCGTCACTCGAAAAGCTACGGTACGTGTGACGCATTGATCATACTGTGCTTATGAATTCACTGAAACAACACTCAAGTTGCTTTCCTGTTGGATATAGGAAATTGTTGTGCAAGTTTTGCACGACGCTGCACATGGACGTTGCTGACCAAACGAGCCCAAGTAACGCCATTCGTATGGTCTCGAACATTTTGAGCACGATTCTAACCACGGAGGATCTTTCCGTGCGCCGATCTGCCGAACGCTTTACGAATCGAGTGAGCCGCGAAGTGACGTCATTTCTGAAGAATCGAACGGCGTAGGCGCACCCATATCAAGGTCAATGTTCCCCCACTTGGGAATGCATTTTTCCCTCTTTGACCATAGTTTAACCACGTTAATCCCTAATTACTCTATCTCAGTACCTTGAAGTGCTTTATGACTACTTTTGTAATATTTGTATATAGTTGCGCCTCTAAAAGTAATCCAGCAACTCGATCTTTTTGGGGAGTACAATACCGTATCATACTCACTAAGTACGACTATTCCCCTCTTTGCTTGCGCTTTGGAGCTCTCGGATACGCTTTCTTGTAAAGGGGAAGAAGAAGACGAAGAGGAACGAAGCGAGACGACGAGATGACGGCCACGCCCTCCGCCAACTCCGGTACGTCCGCGCCCCCTTTCCTCTCATGCACCCTCCCCTCGCTTTCCCCCCTCTTTCCTTTGTGTGCACCACCCCCCTTGTCTCCTTTTTTGATTGGATACGTCTGCTAACTAACGGTTTGGATCTTTTGTGGTAGCTGCCGGCGTGTTGGCGCTCTTGGAAGAAGATGACTACGCGCTCAAGGTGCGTGTCGACTGATGGTGGCGTTAAAACATACGCGCATTTACATGTGGGCATGTGAAGTAACAGTGCGTGTTTTTTTCTTTCTTTCTCACTTATTGTAGGCGCACGCTTTGCAGAAATTGCACCAGGTCGTGGACCAGTACTGGGCTGAAATCGCGGACGCGATCCCGTTGATCGAGAGCCTTTCCGACGACGAGCAGTTCCCACAAAAGGACCTCGCGGCGTACGTTGCGTCCAAGGTACGCGTGTATTATCCCTATGTTTGCTTTCCACCCACCTTGCGGAGCGTCTCTTTGTCTATCGCATTGGATCTTTTGTGCCTAATTTATTGTATATGGTGTTTGTATCGCTAGTGTTTTTTCCACTTGGAAGAATACGAAGACGCGCTGCGACTCGCTCTTGGCGCCGGATCATACTTTGATATCAACTCCAAGTCGCAGTACACAGACACCATCATCGGTAGGTCCCCAGCATTTGATGTAATTCTTCATTTTGCAAATGAATGTACAGAATTGCTAATGTTGCTCTACATCCATGTGTGACTGAACAACGAGCAGCTACGTGCATTGACGAGTACATTGCGGTCCGATCGAAGGAAGACGAAGAGGCGGAGAAGAACTTGGACCCGCGTCTGACGGCGGTCGTGGAGCGCATGTTTGAGCGTTGCTATGCGTCGGGCGAGTTCAAGCAGGCGCTTGGCATTGCGCTGGAGGCGCGTCGCCTCGACCAGGTGACCGAATGCATCAAGCGATCGCCAGACGTGTCGGCCGCGCTCGCGTACTGTTTCGAGATTTGCAAGACGGTTGTGTCGCACCGCGACTTCCGTCTGAAGGTCTACGAAGTGATGGTCACGCTCTACCGCTCGCACGCGCCGCATGACTACTCGGCTATCTGCCAGTGCCTCCAGATGCTGAACAAGCACGCCGAAGTGACCACGATCCTGCACGACCTCATCAAGTCCACTGGCAACGACACGCTCATCGCGTACCAAGTTGCGTTCGATTTGAGTGAGAACGAAAACCAAAAGTTTTTGTTGAACGTGCACAACGCGCTCCCATCGCCACCAAAGGCTGACGCCGCGGCCGACGAATCCAAGACTGATGGTGCCGCTGCTGCGCCAGCGGACAACGGTCCACCTACTGTGCCAGTGGGTGCCTCGGCGGACTACTGGGAGCGCATCGCGAAACTCAAGCTGATTCTGTCGGGCGAGTTCCTCGTCGACTTGAACTTGGACTTTTTGTACCGCCAGAACGATTCGGACCCGCTGATCATGAAGACGATCAAGACGGCTGTGGAGAACCGCAACTCGGTGCTGCACCACTCAGCCGTGATCGCGCACGCGTACATGAACAGCGGCACGACAAACGACACGTTCCTGCGCGAGAACCTTGAATGGCTTGGCAAGGCGACGAACTGGGCCAAGTTTACCGCGACGGCGAGTCTCGGTGTTGTCCACAAGGGCCACGTGCGCGAGAGCATGAACCTGCTCGCGCCGTACCTCCCGCAAGGTGGCGTGTCGGCGTCGCCTTACTCGGAAGGTGGTGCGCTGTACGCCATGGGTCTCATCCACGCGAACAAGGGCTTCTCTGGCTCGGGCAGCAAGGCGACGATGGATTACTTGAAGAACGCGCTCAAGAACACGAGCGCCGACGAAACGGTGCAGCACGGTGCGTGTCTCGGTGTCGGCTTGTGCGGTCTCGCGTCCCACGACATTGAGATCTACGAAGATCTGAAGACGATCATGTTTACGGACTCGGCTGTTGCTGGCGAAGGTGCGGGTATCGCTATTGGTTTGACGCTTCTCGGTGCGGGCAGTGAATTCCGCAACGGGGAAGTCCTCAAGGACTTGTTGGCGTACGCCCACGATACGAAGCACGAGAAGATCATCCGCGGTTGTGTGATGGGCATTGCGTTGATGATGTACGAGCGCGAAGAAGAAGCCGACGCTGTAATTGAGCAGCTCATTCGTGACAAGGACCCGCTGATCCGTTACGGTGGTATCTACGCCATCGCGATGGCGTACGTTGGCACGGCGAACAACAGCGCGATCCGCCGCCTTCTCCACGTCGCTGTCAGCGATGTCTCGGACGATGTGCGTCGTGCGGCCGTGACCTGTCTGGGCTTTATCTTGTTCCGCACCCCTGTGCAAGTGCCAAAGTTGGTGTCGCTGCTCGCGGAAAGCTTCAACCCACATGTGCGATACGGCGCGTGTATTGCGGTCGGTATCGCGTGTGCTGGTACGGCGAAGAACGAAGCCATTCAGTTGCTCGAGCCGCTTTTGGACGACGCCGTGGACTACGTGCGCCAAGGTGCGTTGATGGCGTTGGCCATGGTGATCATGCAAGAGTCGGAAGGACGCAACCCGAAGGTGACTGCGATCCGCGAAAAAATCCTGAAGTTGGTCAGTGACAAGCACACGACGACCATGACCAAGATGGGTGCAATCCTGGCCCAGGGTATCTTGGACGCCGGTGGCCGCAACGTCGTGATCTCGTTGCAATCGCACATGGGCTTCACGAAGATGGCGTCGGTGGTCGGCCTCGCGGTGTGGGCGCAGCACTGGTTTTGGTACCCACTGTTCAACTTTTTGGAATTGTCGTTCCAGTCGACGTACGCTATTGGTTTGAACAAAGACTTGAAGCTGCCAAAGGGGTTCACGATGATGTGCAATGCGAAGAAGTCGATGTTTGCGACGCCAAAGCGCATGGAGGAGAAGAAGGAAGAGAAGAAAGAGCTGGTCGCGACTGCCATTCTCTCGACGACGGCGAAGGCAAGAGCTCGCCAAGCAAAGCACGATGCCAAGGACAAGAAGGCTGATGACAAGAAGCCTGCCGATGTCAAGGTGGAGGAAGAAAAAAAGGAAGGTGAAGGCGAAGCCATGGACGTGGATGCCGAAGGTGCAGCAGCTGCCGAGAAGGCTGTGCCAAAGAAGGCTGTGAAGGAGCCGTCGGTGTTCACGTTTACGACCCCCGCACGCGTGACGTTAACACAGGAAACCGTGGTCACATTCGATGCCAAGCAGCGATATGTGCCTATTCTGCCTGCGCAACGATCTGCCGGCGTGATCATCCTGCGCGACACAACGCCCGACGAGAAGGAGGAAGTCGACGTCGTGAAGGCTCCGACCGCCGCGGGTGCCGAGAACGAAGCAGAACCACCAGAACCATTCGAGTGGGAACCGCCTCAGCAACAATAAGCAGTTGCAAGGCGCCAGAAGAAGAAAAAAAGGGAGATACATGGATTCTGGCTTCAGCAAAGTGTGGATGAAAGCCTCTTCTGTATGTTTGAGCAAACCAAGCGGTCCAGAGTCAAGTAGCTTATCAGATGCTTGCTGACCAGATGAAGGGATCAGCTGGAATGATGATGGCCATGGAGCAAATGAGAACGGACAGCAGAGAAGTAGGTATGCAGACGCAGAAACAACAGAGCTACAGTACCAGAACACAAAAACATAAACTGCCTGAATGAATGAATGGATTGATGGATTGGTGGATGGATGACTGAACGGAGCTCCTCATGAGGAAGAGCTCCAAATGATCTCGAGTGAGGCGGGACTCAGACTCGATTCTGGGGTTTTAGGGAGTCATCATCAATTCCGATTGGTGAAAATGGACGCGTCATCCGTATTCCAGCCAATCAGCGTAGCCGCAGGCGTGCATCCATCTGAATGCAATTCGAATGGATCGGGAGTGAAGGTCACAATGGGAGCTCATCAGCAAGAGCCAATGGCGCTGATGTTCATTCCCTCCTCACTCCGTCATTGTCATTCGCGAATCTGCCTTCTGCACACATTACGGATAGCACCAGTCAACAGCATGGGCGTCGACAGTCCCGCGCACGCGTTCCTGGGCGAGCGCTACCAGCTCTCGACCCCCGACGACCTGCGCCACCGCGAGCAGCTGCTGCCGCACGACGATAAGTTCGAGGCCGTGACGGGGCCACAGGACGGCAAGCCGTGGTTCCAGAAGGCGCTCGTGTGTCTGCGGCCAGGCTGGTTCTCGTACTTGAAGCAATTTGCGACGCTACAGGAAGTGTCGGGCGCGTTTGGCGACATTGGACTCTTCCTGCCGCTGCTCACGGCGCTCGCGATCGGGCGCGTGGACGGCGTGCCCCAGATCGAGTTTGGTCCGGCGCTGTTCTACGCGGGCATCTTCACGGCGAGCCTCTCACTCTACTTCAATGTGCCGATCCCCGTGCAACCCATGAAGACCATCGCGGCCGTCGCGATCGCGGAAAAGTACTCGAACGCGCAGATCATCGCGGCGGGCATCCTCTCGGGCTCGATGATGCTCTTCCTCGCATCCACCAACCTCATCACGCCCGTGTCCAAGATCGTGCCGCTTTCGATCGTGCGCGGGATCCAGCTGGGCTTTGGACTCAGCCTCATGGTCAGTGGGCTCAAGTCGGCGTACGTCTTGAAGCTGAACCTCACGGCCGCGACGACCTCGGCCTCGTTCAAGGCGAAGGAGCTCACGGAGATCGTGTGGTGGGGACTCGACAGTGTCGTCGTGTCGATCATCCTCGGCATCCTCTGCATCATCTTTATCCGCAGCCGCAAGGTGCCCATCGCACTCATCCTCTTCCTTTACGGCATGATCATCGCGATCTACCAATACACGCAGAAGCGCACGGAGTACAACCTGCCGTCGCTCTCGTTCGGTCCAGACTTCCCAGCGCCTGTCGTGCCATCTGCGCATGACTTTCAGGAAGCGTTCACGCACTTGTTCCTGCCGCAGCTGCCTCTCACGCTGCTTAATTCGGTAATCGCGTTGGAGAAGCTCACAGCGGATCTGTTCCCAAAGCACGACGAACCTGCTGGCGTGCGTCGCATTTGTTTCAGTATCGCGGGCGGCAACTTGCTTTTCTCGTGGTTCGGCATGCTCCCAGTCTGCCACGGCGCCGGCGGCCTCGCGGCGCAGCACTCGTTTGGCGCGCGTAGCAGCCTCGCAATGGTGTTCCTCGGCGCGTTCAAGATGTTTTTCGCGCTCTTGTTTGGCTCGTCATGTGTAATTTTGCTGCAAAAGGGCTTGTTCCCGCAGTCGGTGCTCGGCGTGATGCTCACGTTCAGCGGCCTGAGCCTCGCAGCCGTGGGGCTCAAGATCGACATCTCAAACTCGCGCGACCTGCTGCTACTGTTGCTCACGGCTGGTGGCGTGCTCGGCATCAACACGGGCGCGGGCTTCCTCATCGGCTTTGGTGCGTACCTGGTGCTCTGTGTCCTGGAGTACTTCCGCATTGAGCTCTAGATCTTCTAAAGTTTTAAAGGTAAGTGGCTGCATTTGAGTGGTTGTTGTCCTGCGATCTGATTTTAATAAAAGCCTCTGGTACAAATATGTGGTAAAAACAGCTCTTAATAAAAAGAGTCATTTCACATTACAAACTACAACAATTCGGAATACTGGGTGTTCAAAATAGAAATCATTGAGGATGCCAAAGCTGCAATTTATATTTTGTTAGAAACTGAAGCAGCGACGATCTTTTGCGACCACACCAAATCTTTGCGCAGTTGTGCCCACATCTAGTCGGTTCGTGTTTAATTTATCCTTTTCCATTCGTACAACCCTCTATAAGGACTAGTATTTTTGAAAGTACCTTTTATTTATTACTGTAAAAAGGTCAATATGCCCATTAATTGATTTTCAGAGGTGGATTTGGGATGCGGCTTCGCCAATCCCACTCCTGATTGGACTAAGAGCTGATCGGTGTAAACGAACGCGAGTTGCTAACTCACTGCAATGTGGCGCGAAGGTTGCTCGTTCTGTGACCGCATAAGCCCATTCACTCGCTCATTCACCAAGCAGCGGCTCCGATAGTCCATCGCCCACCCACCCACGAGCTCATCGCGCTTCCTCCATCCACCACCACAGCAACTGCCTCCGCCCTCTGACCGCATTGCCAGCACTACGTTGTCACCCATGCCGCGCTCGCCCGAGGCGCAGCGGCTGCAGCCCAAGGCAAGCGGCGGCAGTACGGGCGCCACGAGCAGCAGCAGCAGCCCCGGCGACCGCGGCCTCCCGCTGCAGAACGTCTCGCTCGACGGGTACGTTGGAGGCGCGACGGCAGAAGCACGCAGGACGCTCATGTCCACCAGCAGCAGCTCGTCGCTCAGTGGCTACGGCACGATCGGCGACCGCCCGCGACGCAGTCAAAGCGGCAGCTACGGCAGCGCCAGCAGCTACCGCTTGGCGTCCAAGCTGTCGACGTGGCAGACGAGCTACCATCTCGTGTCGTTCATGGCCGGATCCGGCATGCTATGTCTGCCGCTCGCGCTCGTGGAGATCGATTGGTACGGCGTGCTGCTACTGATTGGCGCAGCGATTGTGAGCGCGTACACGTCCAAGATCCTGATCGACGCGCTGGACGTCGTCCGCTGGTCTCACGGATCGAGCGTCTCGTATAGCGATCTCGGGTACGAATGCTATGGGCGCATCGGCAAATGGGCCACGAGTCTGCTCGTGCACTCGTGCTTTCTCATTACTTGCACAGGTACGGATTGTATACCACAATCTTGGTTGCAATGGACCCATTGATGACATAAGTGCCTGTACAAACCTAGGCTATTTATCTTTGGCGACGTCGTGCATCTCGGGCATCACGGGGCTCCAGAACAGCACGGTGCTCGTGCTCGTCACCGTCTGCGTCTGGTTCCACGTGTTTGCAAACTCGCTGAAGGCGCTCGCGGCGTTCTCGGCGCTCAACGTCGCGTTCTCGTTCTGGATTGAGGCCGTGATCTTTGGCGACGCGATGTATCCGCTGCGGCAAATCGCGCTCAAGGAGCCGGCGTTCGAGTTTGAGACGCCGAACTTGTCGGACTCGAACGTGTTCGTCAAGCTCTCGTACAGCTTCACGCTGCTCGCGAGTGGATTTTTCTGCCAGGCGCTCATCCCGACGGTGTACAACGCCATGGACGACCACCGCCAGTGCGCGTCGGTCGTCGCCAAGAGCCAATTCGGCGTCATGGGGCTGCTCTACCTGCCGATCTGCGTCATGAGCTACGCCGTGTACGGTGACTCACTGCAGGCACCCGTGTTCTTCAACATGCGCAACACGATCGTGCGCAACCTGACGATCGTGCTGTACTGCATCCACCTGCTACTCTCGTACACGATCACGCTCTACCCGCTGCAGCGCGCGTTCGAGTCATGGGTGCTGCGTGGCCGCTGTGGTTCCTCCCACGCGTCCTCGTCCATCCCAACGAGCGGAATGCAGTCGCTAAGTCGGCACTACTCAGGCAACAGCTACCACAGCGACAGCGACCCGCACTCGCGCCGCGTGGAGACTACGGTCAAGATCGTGAGCCGGACGCTGCTCGTACTGCTGACGCTGTTCCTGAGCTACTGGCTCAGACCCAGCACGCTCGACATCTTCGGCTACATGCTCGTGCCGTCGACGATGCTGTCGCTCGTGTTGCCCGTCGTGTTCTACTGGAAGATCTGCGGTGAGGAAGCCGGGCGGTTCGACACGATCGCCACGAGCGTCGTGTTCCTTGTTGCCGTTGCCACGCTAGGCTGCAGCCTCACAGTCTTCATTTAACTTCCACCAACTATGCCATCGAAAGAAAAATGCGTCGTAAACAACATATATAAACGATAAGGCCACCAAAGCCAATATAAACCTAAATGCAGTAACCAAGGAATGCGATAAATGACTCGTGTCTCAAGGCGTTCAATTCACGGCAACGCTAAAAGTGAACCCATGTTCGTCTCCCATAAATGCCAGAGTACTTATTTGTGTTATAGTAACAGATGCCCTATTTTGCCCAATTATATCCTACTCAAATGGTTGAACCCCCTCATTGATTGGCTATTTTTACAAAATAGCTATATAAAGCAATACCCCGTTGAAAAAGCGCGCGACGAAAAGCGCAGAAAACCTGCAGCATTTTATCTGAACCCCCCAGCCGCACTCGGCACACTATAATTAATCCAAGCGAAAAGGAGAGAAAAAAGGAGGACGCTGCGTGCGCCAGAAGCCACAAGAGAACGCCGTCGCAGCAGCACTCGCATAGAGAACAACAGCAAGAAAGAGAGAAAGCGCTCTCTATCATCGTGCTATCCACATACACGCAATAGGCAGCATGGACACGATCGTGGCGGTGCGGCACTACCTAGAGAAGGTCATCAACGACCCGCAGCTCGAGGGCATGAAGGCGCTGCTGCTGGACGCGGACACGACGACGGTTATCTCGATGGTCATGTCGCAGTCGCAGATCCTGCAGCGCGAGGTGTTCCTCGTAGAGCCACTGGACGCCGCACACGAGCCGATGCCGCACCTCAAGGCTGCCGTGTTTGTGCGCCCGACAGCCGCCAACGTCGAGCTGCTGAAAAAGGAGCTCAAGACCCCCAAGTACGGCCAGTACCACATCTTCTTCTCCAACATCTTGCCCGTGGAGCTGCTCGAGCGCATCGCTGAAGCCGACGAGAGGGAAGTTGTGCACCAGATCCAGGAGTACTACGCCGACTTTCTCGCGGTCAACGACACGCTCTTCCATTTCAACCTCAAGGGCGCGACCCAGCTGAGCGTGCGCACGGCCGCGAACGCACCGAGCCCCACGACTGCGGGTGTCGTCGTTAGCGGCGGCGCTGTGGCATCCAAGCCTGCGCAGCTGTTCACGCGCACAGTGGAAGGATTGCTCTCGGTGCTGCTCTCGCTGAAGAAGCGGCCGACGATCCGGTACCAAAAGGGCTCGGAAATCGCAGAGAAGCTCGCGCGCGAGGTCTCGGCGCGGATGCAGTTGGAGCAGGACGGACTCTTCGACTTTCGGCGTCCAGAGATCATGCCGCTGCTGTATGTGCTCGATCGCCGCGATGACCCCGTGACGCCGCTGCTGAGTCAGTGGTCGTACCAGGCCATGGTCCATGAACTGCTCACCCTGAACGAGAATCGCGTGGATTTATCGAATGCGCCAGGTGTGCGCAAGGACATGATCGAGCTCGTGCTGTCGGCGACGTCAGACTCGTTCTTTGAGAAGCACATGAACGCCAACTTTGGTGACCTCGGCATGGCCGTGAAGAAGCTCGTGGACGAGTACCAGGCCAAGACGCAGACCCACGAGAACATCCAGTCGATCGACGACATGCAACGCTTTCTGGACAACTACCCGGCATTCCGCTCGCAGTCGGTCGCAGTCTCCAAGCATGTGACGCTCATGGGCGAGCTCGCGCGACTCGTCGAAGTCGACTGCCTCATGGACGTGAGTCAGTTGGAACAAGAACTCGCGTGCGGCGATGATCACAATGCGCATTTCCGAGACCTCGTCGCAAAACTGAAGAACGGACAGATCAAACCGCTGAACAAGCTGCGGCTCGCGATCCTGTACGCGCTCCGGTACGAGACGAACAGCTCGGTGCAGATCAAGACCGTCAAGGACCTGCTGGTGTCGTCGGGAGTGCCGTCCGACCGCATCGCGCTCGTCGACTATTTCGTGAAATACGGTGGCGCTAATGTGCGCACGGGCGATCTCTACGGCGACCGCGGGCTCAAGAAGTTCATGCGCGCGATGACGCAGGGCGTGCAGGGGGTGCCGAACGTGTACGCGCAGCACGTGCCGCCGCTGATCAAGTACCTGGAGTCGATCCTGAAGGGCCAGCTGCTGGATGCGGACTTTGGGATTGTGAACGGGAATGCGACCCCGGGCATCAAGAAAGTGCGCGACGTGATCGTGTTCATCTGCGGCGGCGTGACGTACGAGGAGGCCATGAAGGTCGCGGAGCTGAACCAGCGCGTAGCGATCTCGGGCCAGCGCGTCGTGCTCGGCGGCACGTGCATCCACAACTCGACGAGCTTCCTCCAGGAAGTGGCCGAGGCGTACGGCGTCGGCGGCAGCGACCGCCACGGCGGCAGTTGGAATTACGAGACCAAGAAGCTGTGAGGAAGCAATTGAGACAGAGAGTTTAGGAGAGCGTTATGCGCATTGACAACAGGCATTTTTATAAGCAGTTGATTTACTTTTGTTGGCTGGTTATGCAATTGTGATGGTGTAGACGTCTATGCTGCTATTAGTTGGCGTTGCGAGGAGCGCCTTATGGCGAATTCAAACGCTGTGTGTGTGTGTGCTCGCGGCTCTTTTTCGATGAGGACGCTCGCTTTTCTATCGGTTTTCTCTATATGTGCGCTTTTGTGTCGACTTAGGCGACGGTGATGCGCTCGTACATGTCGGCGCCAGACGCGACGTCGGTGCCGTAAAGCTCAACGTAGAGTACCTTGGGGATGAACGCCTTGGAGCTGCCCGTGGCCACGAACACCTTCCAGAGCCGCGACGGCGCACCGTTGATCGTCGTCTGCAGCACGATCGCGCCGCTCTCGTCAAAGTATAACTGCGCGGCGCGGGTCGGCAGCGCGTTGAGAGTGATGTCGTAGAGCAGCGTGCCGTCTTTACCGGCGCTCCTCGAGTGCGAGTAGCCCCACGCCATCTTGCGCTCGAGCATGCCCGTGGCGTTGGACGTCGGGTGGTCCGTCCAGCCGAAGCTCTGCCAGTTGATGTCGAGCGGCCACTTGGGGTCGAGCACGCGCTTGGCGCGGTCGCTGTAGTTGGCCGTGTACACCACGAGCTGCGCGTTCTTGGAGCGCTCGAAGATGAACACGCGATCCGTGCTCACCGGCAGGTACGCCGGCCAGAGCTTGCTCTGCTCGTGGGTGGAAGACGTCGTCGGCGCGTAGTCCTTGTCCGGGAACTCGTCCGTGAAGTAGTGGATCTTGGTCATGCCGACGTCTTGTGATAGATATGCTTGTACGGGGGGCTTTTTCCTATGCGGAGAATGGCGAAATGGTCCGTTCAGGAGTCAGAGCGCGAGGTGTGATTTATTTATAGGCGACCTTTTAAGCTTCATTTTGTATTGGGTACCGTGGAGCGATTTAGGTACGACGTGACGATAGTAACCAACCCATGCGACGGATCATTTCTTTCTAAGGAATAGTAACCGGAATGGGGTACGTGTGGAGGCTGATGCCGTGAGAGTATGCGGAATTAGAACGGAATTAGCGCATTTTTGCATCTTTTTGGACGATAAATAGTACGGTTTACGAGAGGGTGACAGAAACAACTGTAGCTTTTTTTGTTCTTTTCGCGATGTATCCACAACTGCGATGAAAAGGATCGGGTACTAGTGGATTAACGCACAAAAATGAGCATTATCGCAATAATCCACAGCCACAACTGGTATCGAACAACTCGAATACCACATAATACAGAGCTGGTACCACTGAATTAGCGGATAGCATTAAATACTTCCGTTTCAATCTTCACTTTCCTTCCTCCCAAAATTTTGTACCCAATCGGATGACAAAGAGTCACACGTTGTTGTCGCAGATAGACACTCGGATCTTGGTACCTAGGTACCAGCTGTTCTTTTGTTTAGTTGTCTTTGCCACCCCTCGCCACTTTGGTTATTCCGCATTGATACTTTTCCTGCCAAACTGAGTCACATACACACATTGATACTTCCACTATGGCGACGGCGCTCGACAATGCGCTCAAGGACGACGCGCTGCGCACATTCTCGCGCGCGATCCAGAGTGTCACGGGCGCTCGCAATGGCTCCGAGTCCAGTGCAGGCCACGAGGGCCACCGCGCGCTGCTGGCCGTGGACGCGTCGCACACCGTGATCTTCAAGGTGCTCGCGAGCGGCGCTGGCGGCCAGGCATTCTATGACGCGCTGCACATCTCCAAGCTCGTGTCCATCGCTACGACCGCGGCGTCCACCATGGATGTGCATGCGATCCAGGAGCGCGTCCGTGGCTCGGACCCCGTGGTGTTCGTGGTGCCGCCGCTGCCGACCGTCGCCAAGCTGATCGCCGATGTCGTGCGGCCGCTCGAGGGCCAACGTCAGTGCTGCGTGCTTTGGCTGCCCGCTGCGACGTCCGAGTGCACGCTGGAAATGGAACGGCAGGGTGTTACGGGCTTTGTGGCGCAAGCAAATCTGTCGCTGGGTCTGATCCCGATCGACAACGGAGTCGCGGCGCTCTGCCACGATGCCGTGTTTGGCGAATTGTACGTGAAAGGCGACCATCGTGCGCTCACGGATGTCGTGAAGAGCATTCTCGCAATCGAGAAGCACGCCGGAGGTGCGAGCATTGGAGACATTGTGTGTCATGGCGAGTTTGCCTTCCGAGTGCACAAGATGCTGATGCTCGCGCGCAAAATGAATAGAACGACGAACCGCAGCAGCATTATCAGCAGCGCCAAGATCGACAAGCTCATCGTGGTTGACCGCATGCAGGACCCGCTGTCGATGCTGCTGACGCCCATGACATACGAAGGGCTTCTGGACGCGCTCTTGGATGTAAATCACGGTGTGCTCAGCTACGAGGCTGATACCAAACCGAGTGAGGATGCTCCTGCGACTACATCGACTCAGACCGTGCTCCTCAACCATCGCGACGAGCTCTACAGCGATATCCGCGACGTCAACTTCAACATCCTGATCTCCAAGATGCTCGTGGAGATCGCGCAGGATCTGGTGCAGCAAGCGCGGATCCCTGGATCAGCAGACAGTCTTGACTCCAGCACGTCGTCGTCCTCGTCTGGCACTGAGAGCAGTGCTCTGCAGCAGCCTCCGTCCAACAAGAACCAAGCTGCCGCGTTCGCGCAGGTGCAAGCATTGCTAAAGAAAGTGCCCAACCTCGTCAAGAAGAAGAAATCGCTGGCCCACCATCTCGCGCTCGTGCACAAGATCCGCGCGCTGAGCACGCAATTCGCACTGCGAGGCTGCGTCGAGACCGAGATGACGATCATGAGCTCGGGCAACAAGCACATGGCGCAGGACGCCGACTGTTTCCTCGAAGAAGCGATCGTGCGCGACCCGCCGCTCGATTTCTACGACGTCGTCAAGTTGCTCTGCCTCAGTTCGCTGGTGCGCGGCGGTCTCAAACCCGACAAACTGCTCTGGTACCGCAAGCAACTCTGTCATACCTACGGGTACCACGTGCTCCCGCTGCTGATTCAGCTAGAGAAACTCGATCTGCTCTCGACGCACAACAAGTTTGAGTTCCCGCGCATCAAGAAAACGTTAACGCTCATGTGCGGCGCGCTCGAGGATGAGGACACGCTGACGCCGCGCGACATCCATTTCATGTTCCCGTACACGGGGTACGCTCCCATGAGCGTGCGCCTGGTGCAAGACACGCTCGGAATGAAGTATAAGAAAGGCATCTTGCAGCCGAGTTCGACGAAAGCAGGAGCGTCGTCCGCATCCATATCTTCTGGTGATAGCACCGCCTCTATGACTGCGGCATCGTCAGCTTCGTCCTTTGCGTCTGCGGACTCGATTCAATCGAACCAACTAGGAGGACGAGATCCCGTGAATGTGCTCGTGTACTACATTGGCGGTGTGACCGTCGCGGAGCTCGCTGCGTACCGCTTCCTCAACCAGCACCAAGCGCAGTACACGTTCACGATCGCCGCGACGTCGGTCTGCAATGGCAATCGCATCCTTCGTGCGATTTAAGAGCTGGGAACACTCGCGAAGTTGCAAAAAATTTCCGATTCGAGAGTTCAGGATCTGCGGCATTCACTGCAAAGAGCACGTCTCCATGACCATGAAGTTTGCGTGCATTGCGGTCTGCCTTCTGCTGTCTCAGAGGCGAATGCCAGCATCCTAGTTGTCAAGAAGAAGAAAACGAAGAAGTCCCAGCAACAGCGACAGTTATTTCTCTACATGTACATTTCGCTAGTTCAGGGGGAAATCAAACCTTATCCATATCCAGTGGCATCCAGTCCAATGATACTCCTATCTACTCTACGCCCCAGTCGACGACAGCACCATCATTTCCTCATGGAAAATCCTGACGTCCGCTTGGGTTTTCTTACGGTGAGTTGCGTGGAAAGCGCGCCATGAGCTTGAGCTTCACGGCGAGCCATGTAGCCTTCCACTTGGTGATCGTCTTCGTGGATCGGATAAAGTCGTCGGGGAACTTCTCGTCTACTAAGAACGAGTGCGCGTGTGCGACGGAGATCGTCTCGGTCGTGTAGTCGCCCATGCCCAGCAACAGCGCCGAGGATTCGGCGTACGCGGTGAGCTGTCTTTTGCGGTCGAAGGTGTATTCTGGGTCGCGCTGCTTGCAATCCTGCTCGCGGTCAGCGCGATATTGCGCTAGCACGCGCGGCGTGATCACACGTGTAGTGTCTGTCTCACCACCGCCGCTATCGGCCACGGCGCGGGAAAAGAGCTCATCGGCCAGGGACACGTTGATTTCGGTCGGATCGGACTGGAAGAACGCGTCGTCGTGCACGAGGGACGCATCGTGCTCCAGGAAATTGTGTTTGCCCAGATCCGCTAGAGTGAACTCGTGCGGCAGCGGCGCCACAAGCGTCTTGGCGAGCGACGGATCGAGGTTGAATGCGTTGCAGACAGCATGCTTGAGCATCTGTGGCGTGAGGTTCTTGCCGTCGCGGGGCAAGTAGCCGTGGTTCGCGAGCGTGTTCAGGCAAGGGCACGGCGAGCGATGGTACTGTGCCGGGCTGTTCGGGACACCCGAGGTTTCGGAGCGCGGTGGGCGAAAGTATTCGTGTCCAGCTGGTTGCATCTTGTTCTCTTGAATTTGCTTCTTTGTCTTGTGTGGGAATTATGGAAATGGAGGAAACTCTGTGACAGCATTTGCGTCAATGCACGCGCTCTTGGAAGCCATCTTTGAATAACGTTTTCTTCATTTTAACTGATAAAATGGGTGACTTTTTTAAACACAAAGCGACCTGAGAAGGGAACGAACGCACCGTTGGCGACACACAGACAATACACGTCAATTACAAGTTCAACTATCGAATTGGTGAGGTGGTGGGATGGGTGGCTGTCCTCTTGTGTTGGACCATCTGAGACCTTGGCTTTGGATCTTTACTCGACTGCTGCGACGAACCACGGAAACGATGCAAGAAACTTGATTTTCGCAGCCACGTACAGTGCCACGGACGTCGTGATCGTGGTCTCCGAGCGCTTCCAGCCCTGCGGAATCTGCTCGTCCACCAGGAACGAGCGCGCGTCTGCGACCGAGATCGTCTCGCTGTCGTAATCACCCATGCCCAACAGGAATGCTGCGGCCTCGGCGTACGCACTGGCCTGGAGCTTCGCGCTAAAGCTGTACTCTGGGTCGATCTTCTCGGAATCGCGCTCTCGCGCGGCGCGGAAGTGTGCGAGCACGCGCTTCGTGATCACGCCCTCCGTCGCTTTCTCGGCGCGCGCAAACAAATCGTCGGCCATCGTCACGTTCACTTCGGATGGATCCGTCTGAAAGTACTCGTCGTTGTGCACGAGCGACGCGTCGTGCTCAATGAAATTGTGTTCACTGAGGTCTGACAACGTAAACACGGGCTTCAGAGGCGACGTCAGCGTGTCAGCGAGCGACGGAGCGATGTTGAACACGTCCACGATCGCTTGCTTAACCATCTGCGGCGTCACGTTCTTGCCATCACGAGGCAGATACCCATGATTCGCGAGCGTGTTCAGGCACGGGCACGGCGCGCGATGGTATGTCGCCGTGCTGTTGGGGAACCCCGAGGTCTGCGTACGCGGAGGACGAAAGTACTCGTGGCTGTCGGCCTCGACGGCCTGTTTGAAGTCGCGCGTGGCGCGCACGGCGACCAGCGGAACGCGCAGCATGCGCGCGTGCACGAGTGGCAGCGCGAACAGCAGCAGCGACGCACAGAGCGCCGCGATGGCGAGAAGAAGTACGCGGAAGCGAGGGGAGTGCATGAGCGGCGCCATGGAGCTTGGGGGACTAGCTGGCGTGACGTGACAGGGTATCTTCAACTTTGAGCTTTTCTTTGGTGGACCGACGGAACAAGGATAAATCACGTTGCGACTTGGCAATAGAAATTACTATATGCAATTTCTCTTTATGTAAATATTACTACTATGGACGTAATGTTATTTCAAAAAGGGATGAGATTGTCATAGTTGAAAGATAATTTACGTTGATAGGCATGGTGGAACATGGGATGTGACGAGTGCATGGTGCCTATTATTTTTACCATCATTCTGATTTATCAGTTGCAAGAAAAGGGGCCAGCGACAAACACTCTTGTCACCAAGCGAGACCATGACTTGGGCGGCCGATGTCTTTAACCGCAGTCCAGTGACCAACATCCCTCCCCCGGTCCATACGAGAAATGCACCAACAACCTTGCTGTCAGAAGATGCGCGTCGATTTCTTCTGCAAGACACTGTTGCTGGCTTGCAGTTCAGCGAGGCGCTTGCAACGCTTCCTGACGTCATCGTGCACCGTTTGTCAGCTTGAAACAAGAGCGTACTGTATTCGTAGAAAGGAATTACAACTCTCACTTTGCAAAGGCTACTTTTGCTTGTGAACAACGACTGTGCGTACATGAGCTGCACATAATTCAAGCTGTGAATTTAGAAGCGAGCACAATTCCCTTGCTGTGAACATTCATTGCGCTTTCTGGGAGCCTTGAAACGAGAGTTACAATCCGGTTGCAATAGACCTAGGCGTGCCAATTTGATGTTCCTGCCTCGTCTAATTTCTGACAGTCACGGAAAAATGGCACCAACCCCCCCACCTCTCAATCGCAGAGAACATGAACCCATGCTCACACACAATTTGGCGAATTTCGAAACGAAGCCGAAGGAGCAGATCAAAGGTTGCGCTATTATACGACATGGCCATGTGCGGGTCTTTTTCACTCCGGAGGTTCTGTTTGGCATCCTACATAGTTTCTGGTTTAGAAGCTAGAAGTTTCCATCGAACGAGCCCAAAAGGCAAAAGCGAACAAGAGAAACATGAGATGAGTAGACGGGGCTGCTGAAGGTGCTTGGATTCACTCAAACGATCCACAACTATGTCCGTTCTCTGCAATACATAGTAGCACGTAGCAGGCAAGCCACCTCGTGCTTTAGTCAGAAACAAGAAGCGCTCGCAAGAAAAATGGTTTTCACGTTATCGACTAGGCAAGATTCCAACATTCCCAATGCATAGGATGTGGTATGAACCGGTTGATACCATCACTGAGAGATGGGTCCTAATTGCTTCTCAAACGTAGAAAGGCCAGGGAGGTGCCCTCATAAATTACAGAATGTCGTATTTTATTACGGTCTCACCTCCCGTTGTTCCCAAAGTTTACAAGCAGCAAGTGCACACACGTCGCAGACATTCGTAGAAGAAGACGAGACGGCAGAGTTGGCCTTTCTGGTGAATCAACAAAGGAAGCAGAGAAGACGAGCCTCGAGGAGATGATGCACCTCTGACTCACGACTCACCGCCGACACTCGCCTGCGCGCTCTCTGTGGCATCCCACGCACGCCTGCTCCGCTGTCCCCTCTCCACTCCTCTTTTGCTCCCGCGTTGGCTCCTTCATTCCAAAAAACCCGCAGACGCGCGCAAGTCACACACGCCGCACATCAAAGCAATGGACCGCGTCGAGTCTCCGTGGATGCTCCTGTCGGCCGCAGTCGTGGGCGGCGTGCTCGCGTGGTCCGTGCTGCCGGATGAAAAGCAGCGCGCGATCCGCCACCTGCCGGCGCCAGCGTCGACGCTGCCGATCCTGGGCAACACGCTCGATCTGGCAAAGTACCAGAGCCATCGAGCACACGACTGGATCGCCGAGCAGTGCCAACTGCACAATGGCAAGCCGTGGCGTCTCCAGATCATCGGATCTGCGCCGATGCTCGTGCTCAGCAGCCAGGAGCACTTTGAGGACGTGCTTAAGACGCAGTTTGCGATCTTTGACAAAGGCGCCGAGATGAAGATGGTGTTTGACGACGCGTTTGGCGACTCGCTCATCGCGTCCGACGGCGACGTGTGGAAGTACCAGCGCAAAAAAATCAGCCACTTGTTCACGAGACGCTCGTTCCGCGAGACGATCACGACGAGCATCCACAAGTACATTCGCGTGCTGGGCAAAGTGCTCGACGAAGCTGCGGCGAATCCCGACGTGCCGTTGAACTTTGGCGAAGCGAGTCACCAAATGTCCTTTGACATTTTCTCCGAAGTCGGCTTTGGGCTGCAAACGAACTCGCTAGAACGCCGAGAAAACAATCTGTTTGTGGTGGGGCTCGGAACGTTAAGTGAGACGTTCGAGGCGCGATTTCAGCAGCCCAACTTCTGGTGGCGCCTTAAGCGATTTTTCCAGATCGGCAACGAAAAGAAGATGAAGGAGAGCGTCGATATGTTTCACAACATGATGGACGACCTCATCTACGAGAACATCAAGATGCACAACAGCCCGACGTACGCTCGCTCAACGAAAGACGTGATCTCGCTGTTCATGGAGGATCTTGACCTCGAGAGCTACGCGACCGACCCAGCGAAGCAGCAGCGAGACATGAAGTTCCTTCGCGAAGTCGGGTTTGCGATCATCGGAGCCGGAAAAGACAGCACGGCGACGTCGCTGATGTGGTGCATCATCATGCTGAACCGCCACTCCGAGGTCGAAGCCAAGATTCGCGACGAACTGCACGAGAAACTGCCCAAGTTGTTCACGGACAAAGACTACGTGCCGTCGCTGGACGATGTGAGTCTGCTCGTGTACACGGAAGCCGCTCTGCGCGAGACGCTGCGGTTGTGCCCGATCGTGCCGTTGAACGCGAAGGAAGCCAATCGCGATACGACGCTTTCCGACGGCACGTTCCTGAAAAAGGGTACGCGCGTATACATTCCGTCGTATTCGCTGGCGAGAAATCCCAATGTCTGGGGACCGGATGCGGCCGAGTACAAGCCCGATCGATGGATCGAAGTGGACGAAGCCACAGGCAAGGAGAAGGTCGTGCAGGTGCCCGATAGCAAGTTCAACACCTTCCACGGAGGTCCGCGCGTGTGTCCTGGGATGCGCTTTGCGCTTTTCCAGCTCAAGGCGGTCTTGGCGTACATCCTGAGCAAGTACCACCTCAAGACGGCCAAGAGCCCAGACGAGTACACGTACGCGATCTCTGCCGTGCTTTCCGTGCGCGGTCCCTTGCTGGTGCATGTCAATGAATCTCGTGCGCAAAGTTACTGACAATGATTTGAAATAGAAAAATGTGATGCTGTGAACGCCATATTCGAGTACCGTACCTAACTAAGTTTATATAAATCAACCTGCTTTTCATCGTTCCCATAATGCTTTGATTGTTCAACGAAGAAGATCAAGAAGACAATGACATGCGCATCTGCTGCGGGATGGCCTCCATGACGAGCAAGGATGGGAAAAGCCGTTCAACCCGCACTTCAAGGTACTTTGTGCATAGCAGATCACGTTGCAGTTTTATACGAGTCTGGTAGGTGTCGAGTCCCTGGTGATCAGGAGAAAGTTGACGCAGGCTGAATCACCTGCGTCTTGGGCCAAACGGCTGAAAAAGCAGTATGCCCAGAGTGGAGACTCTCAGCATTTGCTTGATTTCACTGCATGGTAGAGCCAAAACAGAGCGTCCTACTCTCAAACCCAGCCGGATCATTTTGATTGCTGGTCGGGATGCGATGGTATTGGGACCCACCAGTCAGCATGATGGACGCTTTGCCGTAAAGAGAGATCCCAAGTGAGGTCAGTTGCTTCGAAGATCAGTGCGAGCGAGGTGTCAGATCTCATTTTGCACAAAATTATTATAGTGGAAAACACGCACAAATGTTCCAATGTGTAAAGAGAAACCCAACAATTCTGCACACCATCGCTCAAAGTGGACACAAATCAGTTGTACGAATTATAGGTTGTCCCATGGTATAAACCAGAACCTATATGATGGGCAATCGTGCCACTGAGTACGGTACGTATGTATCCTGGGGCAAACCGTACAGTAAAAAATATGTCTGTGGTGGTCAATATATTACCGTAAACTACCACTGTATTTTTCGACCAATTGTATCGCTGGATTTGTCATTTGTTAAGTGCACTTACAAATACCAAGTATGCACACGTCACATATCGCGTTCCTTATGGCTTTTTTCTTCACTCACCGATGATCGTTGAGAAAAAAACCACGAATGGAAGACAGGACGCCAAGTCACGGTTTAACCGGTAATTGAGGGTTTCAAATCAAAAACAGTCTACGTTCTCTCTTTCAATTTCTGTCAACTCTTTTCACTGCCTTATCTGCCAATGGAGGTCACCTCGCCAGCGGCGATCGTCGTGTCCTCATGAGAACACACTGATGTGCTTCAGCGCCGTTTATTCTCATCATGCACCTGACTTCCTTTTGAAAAGCAGACCGCCGAAATGGACAAAGTCGAGTTGCCATGGCTGCTCCTGACGAGCATTGCCGCAGGCAGAGCGATCGCGTTGATCCCCGATGCCAAGAATCGCGCGATCCGAAAGTTGCCGAAACTCGCGTCGACGCTGCCGATCGTGGGCAACTTGCTCGACTTGATCAAGTACCCAAACCATCGCGTGCATGACTGGATCACGGAGCAGTGTCGGGCGTGGCGTCTGCTGATAATGGGGCTTACTCAAACGATCAATCGGAAGTTTCTTTGTGGTGTCAACTTCACCATCCTTGGTCACGGTAACGACAGCACCGCGTCAATGTTGACGTGGTGTGTTATTATGCTCCGGCTCCACGCAGAAGTTGAAAAGGACCACGATTACGTTCCGTCCTTAGAGGATCTAGGAGCACATGTACTTGGAAGGGCATTGCGTGAAAGTTTGCGACTCAATCCGACAGTACCATTGAACGCCAAGGAAGTGAACTGCGGCACGACGCTCTCGAACAGTTCCTTTCTCAAGAAAAGCACGCGTAAGTGCATCTCCTCGTGAGCGCATGACGCACATGTGGGGACCCAATGCGCCCCGAGCGCTGGATTGAAGTTGACGCCTCAAGTCGAAAACGTAGCGTACACGGCGACGAACTTCCCGAGTTTCCACGCGGGGCCGCGCATTTGCCTCGTTATAGCGGAAATGCGCTCCAACTACTCCAGCTGGCCACCTCAAGCGGACAACACACCAGCCCAAGTGAACGCCCAACGCACCAGTCCAAAGACGCCACGCGACGACCAAATCGGCAAAGTCAACGAGGCGATCAACTACCTGAAAAGTATCAAGTCGGCAACTGTAGCAATCCACTTAACGAGCCGTTCTTTCGCAATGGCTTTTTGAAAATCACTCCAGAAAAGTTGACGCGATACCGCGTGTCCTGCGACAACGAGCTTTCGGATATGTACGGTCGCACCATACTTCTCGATGACGTGGGATGACGCGGACGCGATCTACCTCCAGAACTCGGAACGATACACGCAGGCGACTGACGAGTTTCCAGACGCGACGATGTCGATGCTGCTCCATCGCATCCAGCAAGACTTGGGGGTCGTGGCTGGCCCGATGCTACGATCCGATATGAGGCGACGGAACTTACTCCTTGCTTTGTTTTTGCAGCTTGTGGTTTTGTTTGATGAGGGTGACGACTTCTATATGAAATTACAAGTCCCGATGCGGTACAAGCGGATCGACTTCAAGACCATTGTCGACATTGTGATTCCTTGTGGCAGTCGAGTACTGACTGTCATGCAAGGGAAACGCGAAAATCTCGACGAGGCGGTCACACAAGAGCTGACCACGCTCGACATTGTTCGGGAGCGCAGCGGGAGGATTGGCCCGAAAGTCGGCACGCTCTACGGCATCGCAACGGACTTCAAGCAGTGGGTCTTTACCCGTCAGTTCGAGACGGGAGAAATCGAGATCGATGAAGACGCGATCAACGTGAGAGCCTCGCTCGAGACTGACATCGAGTGGACAGAAAATCGTACTCAGTTTTGAAAACTTTTGATGGAAAGCAAAGGTGATCTGTCTTGTGTATTGTTTTGCTACGCCTTTCAACGCAATCACTTGAAACACATAAAGTCTTGTCTTTACGTCAGATCAGCAAAATACACCATCCATACGAGTATGCACCAACTCAAATATGCAATCGCTACTTCCGTTTTTCTTCTCCTTGAGTGGTCTCACTCTTCTCTGATGTCTTTCACAAGGACCATCACGGGACCTTTCACCGCAAGCGTCGACGCGATCTCGTACGTGAACTGGTCTGCTGGCTTCACGGTCGTCAGCTCGTACTTGCTAAGCATGTATGCGAGCGATGTCTTGAGGTCAAAGATCGCAAAGCGCATGCCGAGGCAAATCCGCGGGCCCGCATGGAAACTCACGAACTTGAACGCCGACATGTGGATCAGCGTCTCGTTGCCTGTTTGCGTGTCGCGCTCGATCCAGCGCTCAACCTTAAACTCCGCCGCATCGGGTCCCCACACGCTCGGCATGCGGCCCAACGCATACGATGGAATGTACACGCGCGAGCCTTTCGGGACGAACGTGCCGTCGCAGAGCGTCGTGTCGGTGTTCGCTTCTTTCGCGTTCAGTGGCAAGATCGGATACAGGCGGAGACTCTCGCGTATCGCGGCTTCCAAGTACACGAGCTCGTCGACATCGTCCAGCGATGGCACGTACTGGGTATCAGTGAAAAGCTGAGGCAGCTTCGCACGGAGCTCAGCGCGGATCTTGGCCGCCACATGTGGGTACCGGTTGAGATTGATCACAAACCACGAGAGCGTCCACGCCGTCGAGTCTTTACCCGCGCCCAGAATCGTGAGCGCGACGTCCCGCAAGAACTTGATGTCAACTTTTGGTAAACCTTCTGCGGTAGTTGATTGCCCTTTATCTTCGTTATCCAGTTCGTCCAAGAAGAGCGAGACGACGTCTTTCGTGGATCGCGCCGCCAGTTGTTTCGCGTACTTGGGGTCGTTCTTGCGGCGCAAGTTCTCGTAGATGATCGCATAGAGCTCCTTATTGAGCTGCTCGATGCACTCTGCGAGACGCTTTTCGTCGCCGATGCGCAAGAAGCGCTTGAGCTGCCACAGCGAATCCGGCTGGTGGAACCGCCGCTCTAGCACTTCGCCGGCCGTTGTGAACGCGTCAATAAACGAATTGCTCTGTCCGCTTGCCAGCGTACTGCTTTCAAGACCAAAGCCCACCTGTGCAAAGGTGTCGAACGCGAACCGCTGAAACACATCGCCAATACTGATCGGTGTGTCCTTGTCGTGCGCGCTCTTCGTCAGCACATCACCCAAAATGCGCACTTTCTCGTGCACCGTTGTCGTGAGCGTGTCTCTGAACGCACGCATCGTGAACAGATGGCTGAACTTCTTGCGCTGGAACTTCCACTTGTCGCCGTCGACCGCGAAGATGCTGCCGCCAGCCACATCGCTAAAGATCGTGCACATGCGCTCGCCCTTGTCGAAGATCTCAAACTGGGTCTTGAGCACGTCTTCAAAGGTCTCGACGGAGCTCAGGACGATCAGCGATGGCGCGCCGAGCGCCTGAAGCGCCCACGACTTTCCATTATGCAGGATGCACTGCTCCGTGATCCAGTCGTGGAGCCGCGGGAACTGGTACTTCATCAGGTCGAGCGTGTTGCCGAGCACTGGTAGTGTCGACGCCGGCCGCGGGAGTGACTTGAAGTGCGCGTTGCTCGGCGCCATCGCGTACACGACTAGCGCGCAAAGCAGCGCCGCCGACAGCAGCAGCGTCCACGAAGACTGTGCGAGCAATGCGTCGTCCATGAGCTTGTTCTTTCTGGTGCGCTTCCGATTGAAGAATGAGAAAGTGTCAATGGGTACACATGGAAAAAAAAGGGGCTCTTGTTGTGCGTTTTAATCCATGCAATTAAGTTTTAGCCAATCATAAAAGGATGCTGTTAAACTGAACGATCTCTTGAAGAGTCTCGTATAGAACGACCCAAGAGCTCACTATAGTACAGTCAGTCTCGAATGGAACAATGGTTCGCCACTTTACCGAAGTTCAGAATTAGGTACCCGGCGCCGTTTTTATGGCACAAAAAGCACTAGTTCGAACTCAAAAATCAAGAAATCAATTGCAACACATCACGACCACCATATACACACTCACCGTCAATTCCGCGGCCGCTTTACAGCTTGGCCTTTGGTGTTTTGTCGCGGATGGCGAACTGCTGCAGCCCGCCGCAGTAGTTGTTAATGTAGTCGCCCCAGGTAATACCGCCGACGCTGTGCCACCACTCATCGCTATCGTCGAACACGTCGATCTGGTCAGCAAACTGTTGGCCGCCATGTCCACGGGCACGACGTCGAACACTGTTTGCGGGTTCCCGGGCAGCACGGAGACGAAGCCCTAGGAGATAGCCACATACATGGCGCCGAGGGCCATGACCTGGTCCACCCATCTGGGCACAGGATCTTTCCATGCGGCACCAATAGTCGTCGGTCGAAATATCACCAGAAGAATGCTCTTCTTGTCCGCGTGCGCTGCGACCAGGTGCTCGGCCATGGATTTCGTGAACGTGCACATGTTCGGGTACCCGCTGCTCAGGATGTTATGTGCAAGCTTTTCGCTCTCTTCGGGCGAGGCGTTTGCGATCTCGCGGAACTTGGAGTCGACGTCAAAGTCGAGCGGGTACAGCTTTTCGTGGACTTGCACGTTGCGCTGATTGCTGTTGACGTACGCCGAGGACACGTGCACGTGGCAGCGCAGATTCTGACACCGCTCGGAGAACTTCAGTGCGTTCATCGCACACACGCTGTTTGCGTTCAGTTTCTCGCGCAGATCGTTGTCCCAGCTCACGTTCGCAGTCGAGTTGATCACGACGTTCACTTTGGCCTGCAGCCGCGCGGCGTCGTCGACACTGAGTCCCAGATTGTCGAACGTCGTGTTGCCGCCCACGACATGGAGCTTGTTGTTGATGTACTCGGAGAAATCGCTTGGACGCTCGTGCCGCAGTCGGTCGAAGATTTTGCTACCGATGATCTCATTCTGCAGCCGCATGGCAGGCGTCGCACCCACGCGCGGACGGATCTACACGTAGATGCTCGATTCGAAAGTTGTCGTAGTCCACGTGGTCTAGTACTTTGGCTGGTCCACGCCAGGCGTACCTAACCTTCGTGATCTTCTTGCCCCTAGGAATCTTGTATATCCAAACGTGCATGTCAAAACGGGTGTTGAACTTGTTGCGCACCTGCCGATTTAAATACTTGGCTTGCCTCTTTTGTACTTGCGAGGTTGCCTCGCGTGCCGCAGCTTGAGCGATGCGCAGCTTGCGCACGAGATTTCAGTGCCACTGAGGCAGATCCCCAACTCCCGTCACCAATTCGGGCCTTCGTATATCCCCTGGAGACAGTAGAGGCCGGCCACCAGGACACCGCCTTGCCATCGCCGGTATGCGACGCCTGTCCCCAGCGCCAACGCGGAAGGCACCAGTCACAGTCGGAATCCTCTGATCGCTGCATCGACTCCTCGACTTCAGCAAAACCCACAACCGAATCGTTTGAGGGGCTGCGATCGTGGTTTTTTTCTTTCTTCTGCGACGCTCAGAGTATTTAGCCCAAGGTTCAAGACACAAGTATGCAACATGCAGAGCCGATGTCAGATTTCTGAACAGCGACAATAAAGAACGCAATTACCTTTCATCGGTGGTAAGTGTCAGCGTGTTTTTCTGGGGAAGCAAGACCGACCAATTCGGTAACGGAATCATTCGAAGCCTCGCCCGGTCTGGAAGCACGTGGTGCTGCCCGGTTTTTGTATTGTGGTTCTTGGTATCGCATCATCTAGCGACTGGAGCGAACGAACAGTCACTGTTGTGCCGAGTATCCAAGACAAGAATGTTTCGAGTGAGGGACATGTCCACAGCACTCAAGAGAGCCGCGACGGTTCACGGAGAGAACGGGCGAGAGTTCGACACTCACTCACTACGCAGCGGCGGTGCGACCGCCCTGCTCGCGTCTGGAGTAGACAGTCTAGCGATCAAGATGCTCGGAAGATGCGAGTCAGAATCTTTTGAGCGCTACACAAGTTGAGTTGCAAAGTGAGGTATATTTCGTTACGTTATACGAACAGAAGTATCCTTGCCCCTAGCTACGTCACCGTGGCGACTTCGTCTCGGAGGTTGTTCGGCGCCCAGGCGCCGCAGGCGTCTCGCCGAACCGGGAGATGAGAAAGTTCCTCATGTTGCTCGTGGCCGTGTGCTTGTCGAGCCAGCTGGCACGTTGTTGGCCGTGTGCCATGTTGAACCAGTGCCCTACGTCGTTTTCCACGTACTGTTGGATCTTGTCTCCTTCAGCTCGTGTCGTGGGGAATGGGTATTGCGATGACATGACTCAATCCATGGCATGATTCGCAGCCATGTCAGCCATTTTGTTGTAGGCTCTGAAATGGTGAGCCCAGCTGGAGATGCGCATCGCATTGGCGTAACGCTTGGTCTGTGTTGAGCGCTACACAAGGTTGGATGAGCGAACTGCAACGGCATTGGCGCAGAAGATGGCATCGACCGCCACTAACACCGATCAGAGGGGCAACCTCCTCAAAGCACGGCTTCAGAGGCGCTGTTAATAACGACCAATGTTTTCGTCTTGCTGCTCGGCAGCAATCCCCCAAGTATTTTGGAAAAGCGTCTTTGCTGATGCATTTTTTGTGACCAATTTGACCCCCCAGAAGCACAAAAATGAGGCCATTTTGAAACTTGGCGTCAGCAGATACAAACACAGCATTGTACGTTGGGTATGTGGTCAGCATCGTACTCGCAACAATACAGACGTAGAAGAATCGGAGAATTGAATTCGTTGTACGGCCCCCATGGTCCACGGGCGAATCCCAAGAACGATCAAGATTGAAGCATAGCATATCAACACACCAGGCACTCCGCCAATCACCACCATGAACGAAATCGGGAATACGACGAGCCCACCGGCGATGACGAACACTAGGACTTGCACACTCGCTGAAACAAAACTGATCACGAAGCATCGTGCCGCTCAATGGAGTATTTTCCCCGACGACTCACTTGTAAGCTTCGCCAAAGTGTCAGCGCGTGGCTCCATAGCGCCACCAGAACTCACACGAACCCGGTGGACCTGGCCCACATACGCCAGCGTTTGTTGCGCGAAGATGACAGAGCACGCCTACTATTACCGCGGTCACCCGCTGGTGCAATTCTCAGCATCTCCACGCGGGGCCTTCTATGGTAGAGCAATAACGAGCGTCACACAATCCCTGCAGCAGCTGTATTTTTAAGCCGTCTCCTGGTGCACGATAGTAGTAGTTTCGAACCAGATGCAGCCGCGCTCTCAACGCAAACAGGCATTGGCGCACTTGTCCATCCGCTCGAGGATCCAAATCATCGCTGTCATACTCCAGCGTGTTGCGCAAAAAGTTAAGAACAACCGTAAGCTTTCGATCGCCATAAGCGAACGTATCGTCGTCCCAGCGGTTCATCTCCGCAATGTATCGCTGAACTTGCTTCTTCAGGTTCAGCGTTTTCTTAGACACAGGTCCAGCTTTCGCATTACGACGTTTCATTTCCTCCAAGCGTTCATGTTCACGCGCGATCTCGTCCAAGCGCTTCTCTTCCAGCCTCAAATAGTTCGAGAGCGCTATCTCGTACCTACATATTACGTAGAAGACATTGTAGCCGCTCAAACCAAGCAAGGTGGAGTCTGGTGACCTTGATCCTGATACTCAAACGACCTACATCGCCGTACCCAATCTTGGCGAATAGATCGTGCAGTAACTCCACCACAATCTTCAGACTGCTTGCTGATACGCTGTCCAATTTATTGGCCTTGAGGTAACAATTCTTCACAAACGCTTTCCACTTGCTTTGGATTCCATAAAGTGCCAGCAACAGGAAGATAGGCGAGTTCGGGATAGGTCGTAGGTCCTACAAGCGCACAAACATTAAATTAGAAGAGCCCTGCGACAATTAACAACGTTCTCATAGTGCACATGTGTAATTTAATCCACCTGCGAAAAGGCTTTTGCAAGTGGTCATACCTCGTCCACAATGCGTCACTTCGACACGAAGCGCTGTCATCATGCCGCAAAACTGGTGATCTGTTCCCGATTCCAACGTGAGAGTCACTGCGCTCTCAACGCACTCAGCCATACCCCGAACATTGTTCATCAATGCATTTTCTGAGACATAGATCTTTTGGCCCATGTCGTCGAGAAAGTACAGTGCCTTCACTATGGTGCTAATCAACCCCTGCGGGTGGTTCGCGGGGTCCGCGAGGTTTTGAGCTCACACCCGCTTCACAACTTTCTAACACTTGATCACATGATCATTCAGCACCTGCTTGTCAGCAGCAACGCCACGCGACCGGTAGACTTCGTGCGACAACGGAATCGTACTCTTCTCCAACGTAGTGTGTGGTCCTGGCGAAAGCTGCAGCCCCGTAAAACTCGTCGCCCACAGATCGTTTGCCGTGATAATGGGATGGTGACGTCTTCGTCCGTCGCTTCCCACGCGTTCCATGTCTTCTTGCTGATGACTGTGAACTCGTTCTTGAACACCTCACGCTTGTGTTTGCGCAGCGCAATGTCCACTTCTTCGCCCACCGAGCGCTTCTCGCGTGGCAGCTGGCCATGGCATTCACACACAACATACAACAGAAAAAACAACAACAGATTAGCGTTGGTATTCCTAATGAGAAGGCAGGGAAAGAGAAGCCGGACCCGAGACATCAAGTAAACCTAGCCTACAGAGCAGACGTACCAGCCAAAATGCTGCTTACACAAACTCGCGCTGGTGGTTGGCCAGCTTGCCGTTGCTCGTGGTCGTCGGGTGCTGCTGCGGCTGCTCTTTGCTTAGAACAGTGCCGCCGTGCACTTCTTCGAGCTCCGCGACAGTTTCAAGCAGCTTGTCGTGCACCGTCTGGAGCTGACGCAGCAGGCCCGTCCGCGACGGGAGCACCTTGGTGTTGCTGCTGGTCTTGGAGTTGGAAGACGGCGAGTCTGGGTAGGTTGGGACAAAAAGCCCGCCATCGACATGTACGGCGCGCTGCTGCCTTCGGGCGACGACTCTCGCACGGTTCTCATGACGATTCCGAGAGGAGGAGGCGGAGCGGAGAGACGCATGGAGGTTGCTTTTTGCTGGAGTTGAAGACGAAATGGACCTTGTGTTGTAAAAAAGGAAATCGACCATCATTTGGGATCGAGGTTGGTAGAATACCGCTACAAAGGCCATCATTGGATTCGACCACCACTCTCGATGTACCGATCTACTACAGGTATATCCTGGTGCTGTAATTTTATTAATTTAAAGAACCTTTTTAAAACTGTTTACTACCAGTACAAACTGGCAAAGTGTTTTTATGAAGTCAATTAATCGTTTTATCCTGTTCAAATGTGGAGTGCACTTTACCAAGGACAGCGCAGAGCGTCGATAGTGAACAAGCGAAAACCCTATATGATGTCTAAGTTTATATACGCACCTGTTGACTAACGACGCTCTACGCTAAAGAAACTCTTTTAAGAGACCTCTCTGCGTACAGACGCAAGGGACATACAGACGCAAGGGACTTACTTGATCGTTTGACATCCTTTTTAATTGCACTTTCCTAATAGTGTTTGAGCAGGATATTCTTGCTCAGTTATGAGGTGGGGTACAGTAACGAAATCTTACCACCACGAGGGTGTAAATGTGGCGAATGGTGTGTGGCAACGGAGAATGGTCCCCTGTAGCAGACATGGAACTTTGATTGCTGTGCCAGCAGGACCAGAAACGATGCGCGCCTGGCAAGCACCAGAAAGAGCAAGAAAAGAATCAAGGCGCTTGACTGATTGGTGTGGTGCCTCTAAGATTCACTCTGGTACAGCATCACTTGTCACACCTTCCAGCGCTATCCTCGATGTCGTTGTGCTGGTGCTTGTAGCACATCAGGTGACTCACAAAAAGTGTGCAGGTTGGTTGCTCAAGTAGGTTTCTCATTCGTGTACTCAAAACAGAAGCAACGATCGAAAGACCCATGACGTTAAATCCCGATAACCCACACGGTTTCAACCTCAATCATCCATGGTAATTGCGAATGGTAAGTGAATTAAATTGTAGCAGCATCGCGATGCATTCCTTTCCACAACATGCTCGTCGAGAACTTCAAGTCTGTACGAAGCAAATGCTTTAGTTTGGCGCTCCCTGCGCTTTGTCAAAGTCGATAATCCAGGTCCTGAACAAGAAGGATGAGCGTAGATATGAAACACATTTATTCAACTCTGCTCTCGTGTTGGTTGGACCATAGTGGCACTACAACAAACAACTGGCATATGGGGTAGCACATCGCAACCGATATATGGGGCAAACTGGGTGAAATCAGGTGGGTACCCCGATCACTTCCTGATTACGCTACTCCTCATGTCGAGTTGAACTTCGTCGCTCATCCTCCTTTTTTGCACTCAGCAGGCCAAAGCACGTCGTAAACTTCCGCCCCCAGCCTGCCATCAACAAATAAAGCCTCAATCAACCGCAGCAACTGGAGCACCTGAGCATTTACAGCAATTGAAAATGAGTCGCATACAAACAGCAGTCAGCACAAGACTTTCCGCTTGGTCGAGTGCGAGCAATTACGGTAACGCGTATTTATCGATTAGTGCGGATTAAGGAATTGTTTCTGTCCGTTTTCTTGCTTAATCTGAGTGACATGCGGACATTCACTCGACCATCCCACATTTGATTAATTGAAGTCGAGATGGTGGAGACTCAGGGTTAGGAGAAGCCAAAGTATGATACAAAACTAATGAGACACCTCGTGGTCCGAGTCTGGCAGTGAGGTCGAAGTAAGTGAGCCGACCCAGATGCACTGCATTATTATGAACGTAGCTGCCAACCACCTCCCGGCGTTCGGGTGAACTC
The DNA here is from genome assembly GCA_000143045.1 of Globisporangium ultimum DAOM BR144. NCBI lineage: Eukaryota > Oomycota > Peronosporomycetes > Pythiales > Pythiaceae > Globisporangium > Globisporangium ultimum. The sequence goes on along the minus strand of GL376599.1, from coordinate 168,742 downwards.
CTCGTTTTTTTCCCGTGTAGTCGCTCCAGCATCTATCGTTGACTAGAAGCGTCAGAACAACTCGGAGTCTCTAGATGAAATAAAGAGCCGCACCCTACACAATCGCAGCTTGATTACGGCAACGCAAAACGCTTTCGGATGTAAGAGCAGCATGCTTTGCTGCACAATAGTTGGTTATAGCGCGCACGCAGGACTTTCTTCGCTCTTGCTTCTCAAAGTTCAATGAACGGATCGCGTTGTGCCAACGAAACTGAAGCGAACGTCACGAGTCGAGCATGGATGTGCCAGCCCCACACACCAGCCAGCAGCCAGCCGCTGGGACGCGCGGAGGCAGAAATAAATCAAGTGAGGGTGGCACTTCCGAAAAGAGTCAACGGCGCAGAGAATGCGCTCGCCTCACACTTCAACAGGTCAACACGGCGACTTGTGTAGCCGCCTTTGTTAATCGCGCAAAAGGAGGCAACAAAATAATTCAAGTTTGCCGCGCAAGTTCAACATGCACGTGACCGGTACCTCCTCAGTCAGTCGGTGACACCGATTCGTGGACTTGGTGGGGCCTGCCACCTTTTTTCCCCTAAAACGCAAGCAAGTCCAGTTCTATTCGACGGAGCGTTCGCTTGAGCCATCTCTCTCGGCCAGGAGAAGAAGGAAAACTCATTCCTGAATTTGCGCTTCAGTGCGTTCACCCCCAGCAAGCAAGCGCAAGTGCACACACGGAACGAACGAACGAACGAACACCAACTAACATGGCAGGAGGTGTAGTCGTCAACGTCAACAACAACTTGGACCACGATGCACCAACAGAAGGCACCAAGACGTACGCCATCATTGTGTGCGTCTTCGCCTCGCTCGGCGGTCTTTTCTTCGGTTATGATCAAGGTGTGACCAGTAGTGTGCTGATCATGGACTCATTCCTGGAAGACTACTGCGTCGGCTGGCATGGATTCACGTACGAAGACTGCACCAAGAGTACGTCGGACTTGCCAGACGAGTGGACGGACTACACGCTGTGGTACAACATGGCGTACAACATCGGTTGCATCTTCGGTGCCTTGCTCGGTGGTATCGTCGCTGACAAGCTCGGTCGCCGCTACACCATTTTCACGGCGGGTGTGATCTTCCTCATTGGCACGGCCTGGGTGTCGTTCAACAAGGCCCATGAGCATGGGTTGATGTACATGGCGCGTGTCGTGCAAGGTGTGGGTGTCGGTAACTCTTCGTTCTCGCTGCCTCTGTTCGGTGTGGAAATGGCGCCAAAGGAGTTCCGAGGTTTCTTCGCTGGCTTCATGCAAATGACCGTCGTGACCGGTCTATTCCTTGCCAACTGTGTCAACATTGGCGTGGAAGACGTGGACGAGGGCTGGCGTATCACCAATGCCGTGGCCATGGTCCCTCCCATTATCGTGGTCTGCGGTATCTTCTTTGTGCCAGAGAGCCCACGTTGGTTGTTGCAGCACAAGGGCAAGGATGCGGCGCTCGCCAGTTTGAAGAAGCTTCGTCAGACCGAGAACGTGCACGTGGAGTTCGACTTGATCGCTAATCAGCTTGCGGAAGAAGGTGACGAAGTCAGCTACATGGACCTTCTCGAGCCATCGGTCTTGAAGCGTGTGATTATTGCCATGTTCCTTCAAGTGTTGCAACAAGCGACTGGTATCAACCCGATCTTCTCGTACGGTGGTCTGATCTTCAAGGATGTGACGGGTGCTGGTGCGGAGTCGGTGCTGATGCTGTCGGGCGTCAACTTCCTCAGTACGATCCCAGCCATGCGATGGGTCGACACGACTGGTCGTCGCCAGCTCTTGCTGCTCGGTGCCGTTGGCATGGTGCTCGGTCACTTGCTGGCTGCCATTGTGTTCACGGCCAGTTGTGACGGTAACGTCGATGACGCGGGCTGCCCCAAGGGTGCAGGTTGGGTCATCGTGGTCGGCACGGCGTTCTTCGTGTTCAACTTTGCCATCTCATGGGGTCCAGTGTGCTGGATCTACCCAGCCGAGATCTTCCCGATGAAGGTTCGCGCCAAGGCCGTGTCGCTCTCGACCATGGCCAACTGGCTCATGGGTGTGGCCATGACGTACGTGGTGAAGCTCTTCCCAGACTTGAACATCAACGGTGTGTTCTTCTTGTTCGCCGGCACTTGTTGTATCTCGGGCATCTTCGTGTACTTCTTGTGTCCCGAGACAAAGGGAATCCTTCTCGAAGACATCGAGTACCTCTTCCACAAGAGCGGCAAGAAGCCTGGCGTGTCGCCGCAATACGTCGAAGTCGAGACTCCAGTCCAGCAGGCGTAGAGATGGAAACTCTACAGCGAATGAACGAACCCGTTCTTCTTCATTGTATACATTAACTTCCTCACTCGAGTAGTAGCAAGAGGTTGCATGCGTGTGTATCGGACGTGACATAGCTGGAACCAGACTGTTCTTGTAATAAAAGTATCGGCATCGAGGTGATAAAGCTTGCCTTTTGTTTAACATGCAGACACGTACACCCATTCTTAGATACGCCCACACAGATAAACTTTTGAAGTGACTTTTTGACAATCGAAGTGGCATTTGCTTACTTCTGAGGGCCGTTCTGTATGCAACGGAGACCTGGAAATTTGTGATCTTGTGTGACTAGATCGCAAATTTCAAGATAATGCGTAGAAGAGAATTGATTAATGAGAAGTAGCACATGAGATGAAAATGCAAAATCTGTGGTCTTCTTTGGCATGCATGTATGCAGGGGACTTCGAGCAGCCGTGCTTGGATTCACTTGTACGCGTAGAAATTCGAACATGTAGCGTAATCGCATGTGGCGAATACGCATGTTGACGCGAAACTTAAGGACACCACAGCAGACTACCCACCTCAAATTGCGTAAGTTTTTCTCAATTAGATCCAATTGAGACGACACCTCAGGTGTCGGCGTGGTCTTAGGTCGTATCAGTAACTTTTCCCGTTCAGGTATAATAGAGTCAACGTAACCAGCATGGATTAGTTGCATCGGCAATTTGCAGTGAGTAGTCACACTCAGAAGTAAGCAAATGCCACTTC